>JAUTXX010504089.1:0-10862 GCA_032273605.1 Panulirus laevicauda | reverse complement strand
CGTAAACAGGTCTTACCTTTAACTGCGTATTTAACACACGTCCATTAACATACCAAATTTTCAACAATAATTTTCGCAAAAAGAATATATTCTTTGATATCAGTACAATAAAACACCATAAAAGTAAACAATAACTTCAATAACTAAAGACTGGTAAACTACTAACCTATCAAATATGGATGGCCTTCTTGCTTACTAACGAAGTGGCGAAATTGGATCTTTTCACGACTTTCCTCGTGTTTGAAGACACCGAAGATACAATAAGAAGTTAGCTGCATTTTAAGCTTTGAATATAACTTCCTCGTCTCGCCTAAGTACTCGCGTACATAAAGTGTCGGTAGTTACTTTACCACAAAACTGATTATTACAATAAATCTCGGCCATTTTGATTTACAGTGCAACAAGGCTTAACAGCCAACTTGGACGGTAATACGATTAGCCGTATTGGCTTTTAAGTATAACAATCTTAAGCTAAAATCTGACGTAATTTCACATACCGAGATATATCTAGATTACTAGCCTCCACAACCTATGTATATATGAATCTTCCTTCCCTCATAACCGATGTTTGCACAAGGATCAAATCAACCATTCCATTTTTTTCACTAATGACACGGTCAATACTCCCTAACTTCCATATGTCACAGTCAGTGCCATTTTCCCCACTAATGACTAGGTAACTACTAATACTGCCTATCTTCCATATTTCACAATGTAATATCGTGCAAAGAAGCGGACGTACCTCATAAGACGATTACCCAAGTGGCTATGCAATTGTTCTCGAGACGGAGAGGGTCCTGCTCAGGTGGAGCCCACAGTCACGTGGACTCGTATCTAACTTCCAATTGATGGATTTCCTATGACGTAATGAAAGAGGAGGGGCATGTATAACGTTCACAGGCCCCTCTTGAGCGTCGGTAAATATATATTGTTTCAAACCAAAGGCTGACGTAAATTACGGATTCGTATAAGCTTTGCATTGCTATTAGTTTTAAATTGATAGCAATTTTGTTCTCCCATGCTAGTACACTGTTTAGGGAATATAACAGCAGTTGCAGAGCATGATATAGATCATTGCATTATTTTTACATTTTTACATGTTGCAGTAAAGTATACCAAATAAAATGTTGTTGACAGTAAAATAATATATTTGTAAAATTCCAATAGAACAAATGAAGACCTCATCTAATCTTACCTACTAGCCAAAATGATAGACAATATCCTAACTTTAATTCATCTGCTGCAAGTGAGAGCATGGCTGCTCACTATGTCATCTGTTTGTTGATAAGTGTCAGCAATTTGGCAGTGTTCAATCTTGGATATGACATATATTAACTGGATTATTGAAAATTGAGATAAATCTTGATTGCTTGTAATTTGGGTGAAGTTTTCACAGGTCCTGTTTATTTTTCACGTCCAAAATCCACCTTTGCTATAATTAAACCCACATTTTTCCGTTATACTGATACTGCCTTTTTCAGTATCATTCAGTAATAATGATACTCCAAAACATACTCTGCAAATCTTATTTAATTCTCTGAACTACTCTAGCACTGCAGGAAAAATCATCTAATATTCAAAGCTAACAACAATACGAAGCTTATCCAGAACTTTGCCATATGCTGTTAATAGGTAAGGCTATGAAGGTCATGGAAAATGTGGGACCAAGTAATGAAATATTAGGCCAAACACTTGCGTAAAGAAGCAGAATCTATGAAAACCTTACATAACAGTTGTCAAGAATAGCTCTGCAACACTCTTAGCTTTGAATACTGATTGACTGCATTCTACAACCCTTAAACAATGTTTGGAGACTACAACAACAATTGCAGAGCAGGATTTGGAGGATTTTATTTCATCTGATATCAAATGATGAGATAAGTTAGGTAAATCATGGAAAATGTGGGGTTAATATATGTACGAGAAGGTAATAAACTTGTAAATCACCAACAGAACCCACAGAGACCTCACCTGGAAGCTAATATGATAGCATAAATAAACCAACATTATACTCACCTACTGCTGGCAGTCACATGGGTTGTCTGTTAGTTGACATCTATAGCCATGTTTGCGGTGCATCTTCATTAAAATGACTGGGACATTACAACCACAAAACTAAATATTAAAGTAAACCTTTACCACCAAGCTTAGGGGAGGTTTCCATTGGTTCTGTTGACTTTTTTTTAACAAGTATATTACCTCTTCTTACATACATTAACCCTGGTTTCCCTGATGCACAACTATCTACATATCTACTATCAAAAAGTATATACAAAAGTAGACATTTCCCAAAAGTATATACAAAGCATTCAAATATAAGTAGACATTTCCCCAAACCAATTGCCACGCAAAGATATAAACTTTTACTCCCCTACCTGCTCAGGAAACTGAAATACTTTACTGGCAATAATCCCATTAGCACCACTGGATGATACATACGTGGTTTACTATCCAATTGATTTAGTCGAGACGTTCACAGTCATCTGATTTCAGTTGGTGCATATGAATAATAATAATTCTCATCAGATTTAATATTGCTGTCTATTTTGTTAACACATCTGCAATATTCTTCCTACTCATAATGTTTGGCTCTGGGTGGTTGTTTTAACTACAACGCCTTTAGCAATATCATGTAAGAGTTGATTTTTAAATATAATAAAAACAAACTTTAAAATCCAATTTACACAATCTTGATATAACATCATTACAGTTGAACATTGGAGTTATGTACAAAAGTTATTGTTCCCATTTTTGTACAAAAAAAGCATATAAGACTTAAGAACAGAAAAAAAGACATTAACTAAAAGGTTCTAACTTTATCTTAAATAATCTTTATGATCTGATAATCGTGAATTCTACGCAATGAAAAACAAGTTTTTTAACCTTAAAACCTGGATGAGTTTGATTATAAACATTATTTACCATTTCCTCGAGGACATGAGGAGTTGCCAGATATTGCCATCAATAATTACCTATTTGTATGAAAAAGGAATAATGTTCTTCACTCTTTGGGTCCACATACCTTAGACTTTCTATATCAACAAGTACCATTTTAAACATCTGTATGATGCAGGTTTTCCTTTAGTTAGGATAGAAAAATTCCTAACAACACCGAAGTGGACTAAAAATAAATCATTAATGCATTATCCTCACCCGAATCTTCACATCGATCACTATACACTTACATAAAGAATACATACTTCTCCACAAGCCTGTACATTGGTCAGTTTGGATGTATTACATATAATTTTCATCCTAAACTGTACATTGTTTACTCTATATAAGAACGTTTATCTTCGTTGAGCAAAATTGTATTGTCCCATAACATTAGGGTATTAGGAGATAAATTACGTCATGTGATATGCAACTGGGAAGATAGGCTGCATGGCTAAGTGGAGGCAGATCATAACTCTGTCACCATGTAAAAAGCTATGTGGTGAAGTTTGCTTCAGAAGCAAGGGAAACCAAGGCCCCAGGTCCTCTATTTTTCTTTTCTGTTTTGGGGATACAGGGTGGAATTGAATAAAAAAAAATCTTTTCTTCAAAGTGTCTCAGGCATGATAGTCTGAAAAATTAGATCAAATTTTCCTGGTACCGATGTCAATGGATGTAAAGGAGTACAAGTTTTGCCAAGGAATGTCTCCTTCCAAAGGGATCCATCATCTTATTCCTGCTTTGATTGCAAACTCAAAGCTGCAGGAGCCTCCCAATAATGTCCATGGTTTATATAATTACATAATGATTACCATCAACATTTTAGCAACCTGACTGCATTAACTTGCCCTTGACTACACTGATCATTCACATTACCCTAACTGATTAGCTGTTTGGCTGAAACTTATCAGCCATATTCCCCAAACTGCAGCAAACAAGTCCAGGTTTCCCAACTTTTGCCCAAACTTAATCTTAAAGATTCTTTCAATGATGTAAGAGCAATAGCTCTTCTAAAGACCTAAAAGACCTCCCTGCAGCACCCAAAAGAAAAAAAAAGCTATAAAAAAAGTATCACAGACATGTCTAATGCAACATTTCCTAAGAAATAATTGTCCCTACTTATGCTTGCTATCGAAACATGAAAACAGCCAGTAAGCACTGAGGGAAGTATTTCTCTAAATCAATTTCATATTCCTATACGAAAGGAAAATTATAACCTAATTTTATTTAATATCTTCATACTAGTCTTCATCTGAATTATGCATTGTCAAAATACAATTAAAATTTGAAATACACATTACAATTGCACAATGCAGGAAATTCAACAATGCAGATCATTTTAACATGACAGCAACTTTTCTCACCTACAAAGTTTCAAACTTGTTAAAAAAAAATCATCTACATACAAAACATTTATTGCTGATACATTCACAACAAAAATGACATATGAAATCGTTTAGTTAAAAGTAACCTACATAATCAGATAATGTTCAGATATCTTTCTTATGTGTTTGGGAAGTTAAAAGAGAAAACATCTGGTTTTTCAACTTTTATGGAAGAATGAGGAATAGCCAATTCTGGGTAACCTTCTGCCTTGCAAAAAATGGAATCAGAACTATGATCAACTTCTGGTTTCAAGTCTTCTGGACAGATAGACTTCTCAATTTTTATTTGAGATATTTGGTTCTGGGAGGTTTGCTGGCAGGACAACTTGTTATGCTTACGTACACAGTAGCAAGAAATGTGACGTACCAGATCTGCTGTGTGTGGGAAATCCTGACCACAGTGAACACACGTGAATGCCTTCACTCCTGGGTGGTAAATTTTTCTGTGCTTCATTGCATTATTCTTCCGGGAGAAGGCTTTATGGCATTCAGAACACGTATATGGCTTCTCTCCTGTATGAACTTTCACATGTTTTGATAAATTTGTCTTTGAGGAAAAGTATCTATGACATTCTGAACACTTAAAATCTTTTCTATCTGAATGAACTATCATATGTTTTCTTAGATTAGTTTTCCATGCAAAATATTTATGGCATTCAGAACACTCAAATGGTTTCTCTCCAGTATGACCATTAATGTGCTCTCTAAGATTTTCAAGTCGTGAAAACTTTTTATTGCACTCCTGACAATGATAAAGCTTTTCTCCTGAGTGAATAACTTTTACATGCCTCTCCATATCATATTTCCTTGTAAAATCCTTTTGACATATGAGACACTTAAAAAGTTTCTCTCCTTTATGGATAACCATATGACCTCTCAAATCAGATTTACTTAAGAAGACTTCATCACATACAGAACAAGATATCCGTATCTCCTCCATAACAAAGTCTTTAAAACAAACATAAACATGCGTAATTCTTACGTAATCAGAAAAATCCTTGTCAGTCCTGAACTGGAACCAATGACAGGATTAATCGTCTATACAAGGAATAAACATTAAAACTCTATGCAGATTACTTTGTGGTTTGATGGTAGTGATTTGGATCCTTGAAAAAGCTCTGCTACTTAGATCTTGGAGAGTTCAGAGGGAATCTGGAACATAATTCAGCAGAATTAGAACTACTTAGGAAATATTGAACAAAGCATTTTACACATAAAAGATTATTTCCCCTATGATATTTTGTTATTTCTACTCATTGTAATGGAGTAACCCTTTATATGAAACATCATGAAAACTAAGTACTGTATTAATATGAAAGTTTTAGAGAAATGTAAATGTCTTGTAAGGACCCTAACCTAATCATCCCTCTTCCCATCTCCCTCTCTCTCTCTCTCTCACACACACACACACAAAGAAAAAGAAAAAGGGTTCCATGGAGCACTTGTGTTGCCTACTTTGCAGCACTGCTACTGAGGTTTCATTAGGAAAACACTTTTTGAAAAACAAATTTCTATTACATTTCATAGCCATTGGTGGAATTTTCCTCGGGTTCTTTTTATGAGGCCTAACTCGGGAAAAATCCAAACTAGAGTTATGATTCTCAAACTATTCAATTCTTCAGATACTGGGATACAACAGTATACATTTTTGCGAGTATATGATATAAACTTTTCAAGTAGAAAGGTTTAGTTGCAGGTTAAACTGTAACTACTAATGACAGATGCACCGACACACAACGGATGAATGACAACATTAATGACAGTCAAGTAATCCTGCATTGCCTACCATGCTATGCAAAAGGCAACAAGTAATCTGCAATATATCCATTTGGTGACTAACTACTAGATGACTTCATTTAAATTAAACTAGTGTTGAGCAGAATCTTATCTTATGACTATTTGCAGATATTACTTGGTCTGTAACCAGAGCC
Organism: Panulirus laevicauda; assembly: GCA_032273605.1. Taxonomy (NCBI): domain Eukaryota; kingdom Metazoa; phylum Arthropoda; class Malacostraca; order Decapoda; family Palinuridae; genus Panulirus; species Panulirus laevicauda. The sequence goes on along the minus strand of JAUTXX010504089.1, from coordinate 4,612 downwards.
TAGGTAGAATTTGGCCAGAAATGAAGAAAATAATATCATGGCTATTTAACATTTGATGAGATCAAATAATTTTCAGGTAATAGGTACATAATTCACAGTGAATCCCCTATACATCACTCGCATAACTTTACCTACCTAACACACAGATATGAAGTCTATTGAGAGCTCTCTCCTGCATAAGCCAAATCTCGCTACTGTATCATCATCGCTCCAGCATTCAAAATGCCCTTATGATTAATGACTTTATATGTTTCCCAAATACAAAAGTCAACAATCCCATACTCTCTCAGTCAGCTGCAATGTACTGCAATCTAAGAAACTATTCTGAACCTTGAAACTTGAATTCACAAGATTCAGTCAAGTATCACTGGGAATTTTTCGTTCTCAAAAACTATATAAGTTAGTTGTATGAATATTTCAGATACAACAAAATTCAAACTGACAGGATATTCCTGATTTATTTATCTCTTTATAGAAACTAACATGGAATGGGCAAAATAACCTCTGATCATGGCCATCTCGGGTGAATGGGAAAAGGGTAATAGGAAAAAGGTAGATAATAATTAGGGCCTCAATATTGATCATGAGCAGGGTAACAGGTCTCTTAAGTGTTTAAGTAAGAGTAAAGGATTGTTTCAAAGACTTTGGAGATAGAAGAATGACACAAATGGGGTGATAATTGGAAGAGTTAGACCAGTCTCCCTGGTAGGTTTAAGTTAGGTCTAATTTCTCTTCTGCACAGGTAATGTAAAGCATAAGAAAAAAGTAAAAGTTGCTGTGTGAGATGGAGCATTAAGTATATTCATATCAAAGAAAGTGTGGGAGTTATGAATATCAAAAATACGTTGGGATATTTAACATAAACGTAAGTCAAGAATCAAAAGAACCTTTGAAGACCTCAACAACACACCCTTAATATTCAAAAGTCTTCTACTTTCTAAATGCCAAAATTCTATTGCACAACAAAATTATTCAATAATCAAAATTATTTCTGATGCATGCTTAACTGGTAATCTAACAAAAAAGAAAAAAAAATCATGCTCTCCAGGAGTATAAATCATATGAATTACCATGACAGAGTGAAAAAGCATAATTTATACGGCATAGTATCAAAGGAACATTGTGGATTTAAAAGCACATCAGAAAGATTGATACAAAATCATCATATTGGGAGTAATATCCAAGAACATCCAAAAAGATATACCAGACAGCAATATATGAGTGTCTTTCAAAAAAATTGGAAAGATTTAAATGCAATATCAGGTAAAATAAGAAACATGAAGAGCATCAACAGAAACAATTGAAGGAAAACTTGATAATGGTGGAGGCTGATCCCTGAACAACCATGTGCCAGCCCCATCATCAAGCAAAATTTCAGTTAGTAAAAGGTCGATAGTTGTACTTCTATTATCCACAACAAATACAATCAAATCCATTATATTATTTGGGGTTGCAATATGGTAAAGTTCCAGTTAAGGAGCACTAAAGAATTAAGAATCTGAAATGTATATCGTATCTTTAAGCTCAGTACAAGCGATTTCGACCAGAGCCTAGTAATTTGCTGTGAAAACATTTAAGGTCATCACTGAATTAAGATGAACTTGAATTTCTAATATCTTATTCAAAATAGACCAATAAATTGTCATCTTCCTCCTACCGTAGTGGCTGCATAAAATGGGAGGAAATAAACACATCCAGCACACATAAACCTCTCAGCAACTAAGAGAATGATACCATAGGATGATTTATCCAGTTACCAAAAATAGAGTAAGATCAGGTTGCTAGGAGAGGCTCAGTGAGATAGTTATTGGTTAATTGGTTGACTTCATCAAATGTTTCACTAACTTTACACTGTATTTTCCATCATCATAGACATCTCCCCAATCACATCTAACAAATTAAAAGTTCTCAAGGCTTGTTCCCCTGATCTATGTCACTTCTACTCGGTCTTATAAGTCCACTGATACACGTTTCATACAAATTCATAATCTATCATGTGGTGGCCCTAAACTAGAACATTATTTCGCGACAGTTGATGGCGTGGGGTCGTTCAGTTACTGCCATTGACCACATCTTCAGTGATGAAATGATAGTTGACAGCCTTGTCAAGCCCTTCATAAATCATATTTCTATCATACAGCCTATAGTCGCCACATCATACTGAGGAAAAAAGAGAAAGGTACAAAAAAATATTGACACCAGTGTAGTCTGAATTCATACCTATCTCTAATCAACTACTGAGAAAACTATTATACAGTGATCCTTCCATTACCCTTGTCCTTAAAAACCTTCAAATTAAATTCTTGTCCAAGGATTTCGTGTATGAATGCAGAAATATAAATCCATACATAAATTACCTTGATGAATTAATGTTAAGTTTTGTCCTGCCGGGATAACCACTCTGACCTTGGCAGCTACAACGCCATTCTAGTTACTCTATGGAGAGTTTATCTATCTTTAAGTAAGGGAAAAGTGTATCATTTTCATCGCCACTGTTCAGATTAGTTCGAAAAATAGCGTTCACCCAAATTGATTGTAAATTCAAATGATTTTTCATAGGAATAGAACCCTTGGATCCTAATTGCATAAGCCGGATTTAAAGAGGAAGGTTCACCTGCTTGTTTGGAAATATCGCAATGTTTACATAAAAGTTTCAAGACGAAAATATATCAAATATATAAATAAATAAGATCAGAAACTCAAAATGTATTTTCGCTCATTGCAAAGTAATTTAATATATAGCGTAGATACTGAAATAATACACTTGATCAATAAGTTTATCCCAATCATGAATCCGGATTGAAAGTCGACTGCTTACTATGCACTTGGATGGCGACCATAACCAGAATGAAATATAGAGCAAAAACTAACATTCCATACTCATAAAGGGCCAAATATACAGTAAGAAAGTGATTGGCCGTAGATTTATCTTGAACACGTTAATGACGAGCTCAAAATCCAACGACCGGTGGTTCTAAGCAGGAAGTAACAGCCTTAATATCCTTGTAGTCGATAGGCCTTGAAGCCCACGTAACCAACTAACCATTTAACTTCCAAGCCAAGAACTCGTATATAACTAGTTACCCCAAGTGTTTTCAAAACCAGCTGATGCACCTACGCTCTGTCTTTATGGACTCTATGTTCTGACTTTCTCCATTAATGGTGCAAAATGTCATCTGGGAATTACCATTATATCGAAATGTGTGGTATTATGCACCTCCATTTCCTTATTTTTCTACCTAAATCAGCAAATACACCCACCACAAAAACTCGTCGAGTAAATACCTCGCTCTGAAAAAGGTTTTTGCCATAAAGACGTCTCATATGACTTTACAATATTGTTTGTAACAAAGCTGAAGTAAGAAAATGAATATTATTGAATTCAGATATGTAGTCGAAATGCGCCCATATTTATTTACATGATTATACTGCACTCGGAACGCACCTCAGTTTGTTTACATCGTCATGTTTACCAACAATTATACGTTTAAATGGATTTATCGTATTTATTTTTGAGAGTCCCAACGACCATTACCCGTCCTCATTTAGGATAATAATCATTGGCCACTCACAGAAAACATGGAATTTCTAATAAAAACAGAAGTGTGAGGGGTGTCCTTGAAGAGTAGACAACAAAACTAAAGAAGTTAAAGATGAATTACTATAAATGTTTAGTGACATCTTTTCTGGGTCCAGGTATACAATGCTATCTTAAGGATTGATATAGATAATCTCTTGTCACGAGCACTAAACTTAAGGTTAGCTAATCACGATAGTTTCTCATCAGCATGGCCTGAAACTGGTGAGGTACCATATCATTTTCTTACTGATGTATTCACTTAGAGGGCTGATGTGTCTAATGGTTCTAGGAAGAAAATAGCTGGAGCTTATGAAGAGAACGAGCTTAAGTTGACCAAAGATGTGACGTTTCTATTTTTCTAAATTAAAGAGAAGTTGTAACTATTTCATAAGGTCTTTAAGGCACTGTCTGAATGCCCAAGTCATGAAAATAATTTGATACACAGTTACAAGTGATATAGTAAAGACTTGTCACCTAAAACACGGTAAAGGTTAAGATTAGGGTACAAATGTTGTGGTCAGAGATGAAAATTTTCGTGTCCATTAAGAGGAATAGTAACTGATGATGAATATTTTAATCAGTGATGCCTAACCTATCAAAAAATATTGATAAAGGAAACACAGGGTCAGGAAAGTATTGTGGTAAATAGTTATGAACCAAATCCTAATTCATGTAATGCCATCAACGATGAATAGTGTTTATGAAGGTAGATTTAAGTAGGGGGAAAGTACTGGTCAAAATTGTCACATTTAAGGACAAAGAGAATTTATTAGAACACACGAAAGGTCATTCTGAAAAGAATCCATATCAATGTTCAGAACGTGAAAAAATAAAAAAAGATATAATCTAATAGTCTATATGAAACTTCATAAAGGAAACATGCAATTACAGTGTGGAAAATACCTAACAAAACTTTACCTATAAAAGTACTCTTGTAAGACCCATGGAAGTTCACACTGTGTGTGTGTGTGTGTGTGTGTGTGTGTGTGTGTGTGTGTGTGTGTGTGCGTGTGTGTGTGTGTGTGTGTGTGT
>JAUTXX010504056.1:2000-12337 GCA_032273605.1 Panulirus laevicauda | reverse complement strand
GCTCAAAAAAGGTTTTAATAGTTCACATGTATTATCTTCACTTCCCGCGCCTACAAAATCTGCAAAGTAAAACAAATCATAGGCGGGAAATGTCTTGGGATCGTCTAAGCGACTTGCGTTACTTCCCACCCTGCTGCTATATCTCCCCCTGCAGAACAAAACTGATACAAAAGATGTTGAACATTTTACGCACTACTGCAGTGTTAATGTGGCAGCGTGGAGCGACACTAGGCAATGGCTCGACTCCCCGAGGGGAAGATTTCGATACGAAAGATTAAAGGTCGACCTTTAAAATCTCCGTCCCCGACTCTGTCGAAACCATACATAAAATTCTCATCCTGGGTTGTTAGTGCCCTTGACCTGTTTCCCTCTTCTCCTTCCTTCCACCTTGTTCAGTCACTTTCAAGAGAAAGATCTAAAGGAAGAGGTCGATAACTTCGCTTATCCGTGTTGTGTGAAACGCCTAACATGTAAGAAGAGCCATCGCACGGTAAGTGGCAAATCATCAACACCATAATCAATATACTGCCGTCCTCTACAATATGACTATGAAAGACGAGAAGGTCTAGCAAGTGAAAACTTGCTCTATGGATAATAATAATAATAATAATAATAATAATAATAATAATAATAATAATAATAATAATATATCATTATTATTACTATTATTATGATTATCATTCCTGAATATTCAGGAGAGTGAAAGGCTAGCACGGGTTAGAATGAATTGGAGAGGCGCTGCCAATGGACTAATTTAGGCATAAGAGGGAGCTGGGGATTACTACGGAAAGGTCTGTGGGGCCTGACTGTAGATGGTGACTAGTTTCGGTATATTAGACATGACAACTAGACAATGGATGCACTAAAAAAAAATAATACAATAATAATAATGAGTGGCTGCTACAGGCTGCAAGTTCTCAAAAGAGCCCCTGGAAATAAAAGCCTGATCATATAAACCAAGTTCTAGCATCCTGACCCATCCACTCTGAAGGGGAGAAGACGGAAGAGGGATGGTAAGGACTAACGCAATGCCACAGGAAGATGAAGCAACAAAATGAACTGGAGCAGGACCTTGCACTTCGAGGTGAGAGAGGCAAGAGGTGTGAGCCAAACAAGGTCCTGTCGAGTTATCTGTGACAAGAAGGGCGTAACTACCTGATAACACTCCCTCAAGACACCCACGACCACCAACCCATATTTCATCCCCTTCCCCAAGGACCACGTGTCATCCGCAAACCTCCACAATCTCCCCGTTATCACAACCCAGCGATCCATCAATAAACATCAATGTTGCCCAAAACCTGAAGATCACCTTGGCAAGCAGGGGTCAAATTACTAGAAATGACAGCAGCATGGTAAAATACGGACAACAACGAAGCCAACTTGAGGCTGCACCTACAAGTTGATAAATATATAATAATGATAAAGACAACTGGAAATACTATAGAATTATAAGAAGACTCTCGCGTTAAAGGGTCAGGAAGGGTAACAACTACGCCACATTGGTATGAGGTCAGGTGAACAATGGGTACTTTCAAAACCCTAACACAGACAGGTTGTTGGGGACTTTTATCACCAAACGTTAAGGAAATTTATGAACTGTAAGAGAATGGAGACTGCTTCCAAGGTCTGCTCAAAATAATAACTTTATTTGTTGGTCATTCTAACATCATCAGTAAGCCTACATGGTAAGCACAACTCCCTCCGTTACCAGAGACACAGTTGAGCCTCCGGTAGCAAAAGCATCCTAACGAAGCCTTAAAGGCCGACTAGCAATGATTTAAGTTACAGCGACTAATGAGGCCGAAGTTGGCTCGTTAGGGCGCAACACGGGCAGCCTTCGGGCAACCCTTGAGTGGCACTGTCTACCAGCAGTAACGTGTCCAATTTGTACCTCCGAGTCACACCGCCAGTCAACTTACTAATTACTGCAGTATTCAATATCATATACGGTCGGTCTCATGTTTTGGAATGAAGAGCAGGTAGGTGATGATACGCTGTGGGGGCCACGTAAGTACTACATTCTTTTTATAAACACATTTCGCCTACAGCAATTTTTTTGAAGTCTACTAAAAACACGCCACTGAACCTTACTTACAAAACATTTAGAATCAGTTGCCTACGGACCCTTATAAAAAGGCAACCTCCTGCCCTGAAAGTGTGTGTGTGTGTGTGTGTGTGTGTGTGTTCATCAGGTCCTACGCATGGAAGAAATTAACAGAATTTGACGAGTTACAAAAACTGTCTAAGGTCACACATCTCATGCTATGTAGACAGACCGGGTGGCTAGTGTGTCAAGTTCATAAGACAAAGACCACAAGGAATAAACCAATAAAGGATCATGGCTACATCGCTCAGTCATACATCTGGCCACGTGGTACTGCAAGCACAAGATTATTCTGATGGAATCATCCAACTTGAACAACGCAGGGAACTCTGAGTGTCTCACCACCACGTGAAAATCTGACGCTACAGCCGGCCAAAACGAAGGTGCTTCAGGTTACCCCACAACTGTCGCGCGCCCCTTACTGGCGGCCAGGCCAGCCACAGCCGGCGCTGATAGCGTTCCTCGTGGCAGAATGGATCTTCTAGTTGACTTCTGGGATTCTATCCGTAGGAAGTCTGTCACGCTCTCGTCGAAAAGGAAGACAATGCAAAGTTTGTTGCTAAAGCAGATCGGCAAGCCAAGCAGAGGGACCAGCAAAAAAGAAAAAGTTGATCGCCCACTTTTAAGCTACAACTTTGCTGCAATATCTAATAATTACTAATAAAAAATACAAGAGCTGATGTTACCGTACACCTAAATCTGTGCCAGAGAAACCTTCCATGTGGGATAATCTTTTGGTCGTAAAAAAAAAGAAGGTAAAATCAATTACCACTCACACACAGTTCATGCACTTTTCTTTTTCCTGAAACGTACACAGCAACTGGGACACATCACTTGACTTTATATAATGTACTTAAACAGTGTCATAACTCTGGCGAAATAAAAAAAATACGTATAAAAATATGTATGAGAACCCTCCTGGTCTTGAAATTTACAAATAATGGGTATAAGTGGCACAGAGACGGCATGCTATATAACAATTTAACTTTAGACGAAATTACTTTAAACCAACGTCATTGCGTGCTAGAAAATCGTAAAGCAATGTAACCTCATTATCATTAACTGTCTAGGTTTAATTACATTTTATATATAAACTAAGCAAATAATAAATAAATTTCAAAAATTGCAAAGAAGAAATACCAAACTACGAACGCGCAACTGACACTGACTACTTCAGTTTAAGTAACATTTATAAACAATATTAAACGTCACTTTAAGCACTATTCACCAACAAAATACTAAACGTCGCTTTATACAGCCTTCCAGAAAAAAATATAACGTTTATGTATCACTCACGAGCACAATACTAACAGTCGCTTTATGTATCGTTCAAGAACAAAATACTAAACGTTGCTTTAAGAACCATTCACAAGCTTCATACTAAACGTTATCTACTAAAGAAGCATTCGCCGAACAGAATAATAAACGTAGCACGTAATGAAAATGTAAATCCGCTTAAACAAGAGAATCTTTCACCAAAATCCGTAAATAATGAAAGACGTAAATGACTTTCACAAGCTGCACCAGACTTTCACAAGGCTTTCAGAGCCGCACCGTTAAGGAGTCACCTTCAGACAGGTGTATGACGAGCAAATTCTCACTGTAAAGTTACAGGCCAACGTCTTGGTCACATTACAGTCGGCCCACCTAGACGGCGGCGGCCGGTAACCTCACTATATGGCTCTAAGACGACGATCCCTACTCCCTAACCACAGCCATCCATCTCATGCAGGAGGGAGGGAGTGGAAGCAAATTAAGATATGCGGGGGGGAGCAAAAACCTGAAATCGCGTATGCCTAAAAGCGAGTCTGTTTCCTCGGGTTCTAAGCATAATCTACCGGCGGTGAAGATGGTGGCTTCCGTGTTACAAATACGTAGATGAGGAGCTGTGAGGGTAAGGTCTCCTCCTTACCTTACCACCGCTATCCATCTGGTTCTTAGAGGGTAACAGCAGACATCTTAGTGGGTTACGCTTCCAACCAACTCGTGTACCCAGTCGCCATCACAATCGCTAATTCATTTACGTCAAAAGGTAGTCCCACATAAGTTTCGGACGCTCATGGTAGAGATGAGACTGAAAACTCATGGTGGGTAAAACCTGAGGAACTGATAACATTAAACTATAAAACTTACACTTCCTACAGTCTAAAGAAGTTCAAAGGGAAGTTGAGATTTGGATGAAACTATAGAAAACCGAGTTCGGGTGATGTGCAGGTTACATGTACGAGTGCATTAATATCCTCTGTATATCATCTATCTGCTCTCTGATAAAGTTAATCATCACAATTTTATCAATATTAGTAGTAACAGCAGTCGCACATGTCTATGACATTATAAAACACTAGGGAGAAGAAAACAGCATGCTGTAATATTTGAAAAAAAAAAAATATGGGGATAAATGTTTGTACAATGCTGGACCTTCCAGAGAACAAGAAAGTGATGAATAAGGAGATAAAAGCGATGTGCGTCTCGATAACACTGGTGCATGTAACAACTCGATAACATTGGTGCACGTAACTCGATAACACTGGTGCACGTAACAAATACATCTCGATAACACTGGTGCACATAACTCGATAACATTGGGGCACGTAACAACTACAACTCGATAACATTGGTGCACGTTAACAACTACAACTCGGTAACACTGGTGCACGTAACAACTACAACTTGATAACACTGGTGCACGTAACAACTACAACTTTATAACATTGGTGCACGTAACAACTACAACTCTATAACATTGGTGCACGTAACAAGGAACACAAATTCGATGTAAAATGATTCAAAAACGTCAGAGTACGAGAGTTTTCGGAAGAATATAACTGGGAGGCCGATGAGAGGTGTGTGCTAAAAGCAAGGAAGTGCCTCTTAACTCAGGGGTTAAGAGACTGTGATGAGAGGCAAGACTGTGGGAGAAAGCAGGAAGACAGACAGAAGAATGACTTACAACATGAAATGTTGAACAGATCTGAAAACTGCACGCAGTAGCCGGGGAAAAGTGGCTTAGGCTGATGACCTGGCACACAGTAACAGTTCCTATGTAAAGGGTGCAATTGTCATATGAACTGAAGGATGAAGTTTCTTGGCATATCTGATAAGTGATATGGTAGAACTGTGATGGTTTTCTAAGATCAACTGCAAGTGAAGACCATAAAGGATGGACAGTGGATTTAGAAAGAAGAGGCTGTTTAGACCTTAGCTCGAGAAAAATCATTCAAGGACCATGAAAATGGATTATGGGAAAGGTATGTGAAAGCCATGGAAAAGGTATTGACTTCTTAAGATCATATTTCCGCGAAGAGGTTTTACAATGGAAGAAGTGCTTGTCTGACACAATAGTTTAGTGTGAACGAGTTATCTGAATTAACTATGTTTTCATGAATGGTGAAGCCGCACGGTAATTTCTGTATGAATGGAGAATCACAAGTTTTGAAGTTAATCGTTTCGAAATTATGCTCAGGAATGATAAGGCTGGGGAAACGCTCAAGTTGAAAGTGGCAACACCCAAGATCTGGGTGTGAACAGACACCTCTGCTGAACAGGACTTTGTGTGGAGTATGCATGAAGCCTTCTTGTCAGAACTCGTACCAACTCTACTGTTGGAATATAATTCATATAAAACGTAATATACTATATTTATCCATCAAGTAAAAAAAAAAATATTATAGATGGATAACATACATGACGTAGTAGTAGAAGGAGGAGGAGAATGATGAGTTGTGATAAAAGGAAATGGTCAGAATGGTTAATAAACGCACTGCACGACACGGGAGGTATCTTTAGTATCTGCAGTATGGGCGATGGTAAAATATGTACACCACACAAGAGATCGGCAGATGCCATCAGTGGATTGTTTACTCTAGAGGTATTTCTCAATAATGAAGATACCAAAAGATGGATTGTTTACTCTTGAGGTATTTCTCAATAATGAAGATACCAAAAGATTATATTTTGTGTTGTCATGCTATGAAGGAGTTTTGTGTATGTCGGGAAGTTACAGATCAAAGAGAAAAATTAGAATACCTCAATTGGGGTGGGTGCTTTTGTTCACCGTAAAACACCTGACAAAATGATTATACCTGTAAGCGCAACAATTAACCTTTGCAGGTGAGCACACTGCAGACTCCTGCCTCACAGCTACAGGGGTCCGACATAACAAATCTAACATTAATCCAATTTGGTACAAGTATTACCTACACTTTTGAGAGGAACACAGGCGAGTTGCATCTGTTTCATAATATAACTAGGTGTCTGGACTTGAGATTAAATCTACATTACTTTTTCTTGTCTTTTATATCCCTCCATTAATATAAACTTGTTCAAGCGATCTCCTATTGGTTATTTTAAGATTGACTATCTTGTTTCTGATACATCAGCAATAAAGTCTTGTTAACAACAAGAAAGTCATTTATAAACACGTTCACAACTATGGTTTTTGTTTCCATATAACTTTCGAAGGATATAATCATGCCAGTCTCAAATATGGCTCAGCTACTGATAAGGTGCTTTATATAGGCACAGGAAGCACCCACAGAACTGGGCTGAGATTATCATCCGTTTACCATTTCCATGAAGAATACCACTTATTAAAAAGAGGTACTTGCATAGCTTTATACCCCACCATGTCCTAAACACAAAAATGCTTATCTCAATAAAATTTTCAAAAATGTGTATATCATGTGATGCCTTTGTCTAAGGCATAAACACAAATATTAAACATCATTCCACACTCGAGTTAAAGCATTCACCAAAAAAAATCGGTTTTACAATCAATATGGAAATTCATCAAACCATGTGCCCCATAGTCTAATCAGTTCATCACCACAAAGAGAATACTCATAGCGTACAAAAAAAAGTTGCAATGAAGTAGTGATTAATGAGTTATCGTGCTAACAGGCATGGAGCCCCCCACACGGAAAAGCAGGCAACCACCAACCAGGTACATACAACTGTCTAGGTTTCAGGGGGACTCTCTCTCTCTCTCTCTCTCTCTCTCTCTCTCTCTCTCTCTCATCATATTCATGTAACTCGCTAGCTCTGCCTACCGGCAGAAGTTCGTCATTGGTAGAGTTCAATAGACGAGGTCACATGACTGCATAAGTGTCTCTATATACTGTGTAAAGAGGTAGTCTAATTAGGTAATTACATACACAGACGCAAGAGTGCTGACAATGTCTAGCCAACACTGCCTGTAGTGGGGAGACTTAACTCGATATGTTCACTGCTGAAAAGATTATACGAGAAGATATAAGAAAACGGCAAGTTTTACGATCCAATAAGGCAGAATAATGTACACCCAAGACCTAGAAAACTGGATAACGGATGGTAAACAAAGGTTCAGCTTCAAGGGGAGCTAAGCCTGATCCCATCAACCAAGGGCTCCCTCCGCCACCTGTCTCAACTCGGCTCCCTTACTGGGGAACATGGTTAAAATCCCCGAGTGCTCTTCCCAAACTTCATGTTTCTGGATGAAATCCCCTGGTGTAAAATTTACATACAATCTATCAAATACATGAAGCAGGATGGGTGATGCATAAACATCCCAGTGACTGACAAAATCCATGTCAAGAAAGGCAATAAATCGAAGAAGAACCGATGCCAGAGCTTGGGAGAAGAAGGCCAGGTGGAGCTCGAACTGTTTAACTGCTCTCCCACTGTGTTTCTGCCCAGGGAGCTTGGGAGTGGGGGGGGTGTCTCTCTCTCTCCCGTCAGCGCCACCCAACAAAAACATCATAAAGTACAGTCTGAACATGTCAGGGGTTTACAGTGGAAGGGGGTGGAGGAAGTGCTGAAACGGAAGGGAGGCAGGAGACAGAAGCCTAAGAGAAGAAAGTGATATGTGGAAAAAGTATATTCAGCGGAAGGGGAAAAAAGCACTGCAGGTGTAAAACAAATTGATACAGCATATGTGTAAATATCTGTGAGGAATCAGTAGTATATGGTAAATGCAAAGTTGAAATACAATGAGAACCAAATGGGCAGCAGCAATGAGAAGTGAGGGAAGATGATGAAAAAGTTATAAGACTTGTAAGCAACAAAAGTATGATAGCAATAATGCCATGGGAACAGTTGCTGACACGAAAGAATCGAAGAGGAAAGGAAGGAAGAGGAGAGAGGAGCTGTGGGGAGGAACATCCATCGTTTCCAACGCCACGCCTTCCGCTCCATTACAATGCACAGTGTTTGGAGGCTTCCAAACCCATCGTCCTTAATAGTGTGTGCCCCAAACGCTATTACAAGCCATAAACCGGATTCGCGCACACGACAATAATCCCAAATTCGTGAAATTCATTCCATATCGGTAAAATACGATACATTTTTGATAGCATTATTATTTCTCACCCTCGTATTTGCAACTTGTGCTCTCCGCCGGAGGCCGACATCCTGTGGTGGCATACCCTACTCCGTCTCTGAGGAGGTTATCTCCACCATTTACATTAGTGAGTGAATGCAGCCTTCAATGGGTCGCGTGATTCCTCCCTTGACTGTTCCAGTCCACGATCATTCCATGGTGCCATGCGGTACACGGCTCTCCAATACGTTGCTGAAGAGAACGGTCACTCATTCCTCGCTACACTTACTGCTATATTACAGGTCAATTACACCAACGCACGTTGCAGGCAAGACAACTCTTGTGGTCACAGTGGACGAGGCTCCCAACTGTTGTGTAGGGGACTGTGGCTGTGGGGACCGTAACGATATTGCGTGCGAATGGTAGTGGTTAACGGAGGGCAACATGACTGGTCGTTCCAGATGCTCTACGCTGGTGGTTGCTTATCTTAGGTTTGTAGGGTATATGATAATCGAATTGCTTGCAACGGTAAATGACATTACAAGATGACACAAGTCATACTGTGTAACGGAGATTCACTTAAAACTGCTGTAATAATAATAATAATAATAATAATAATAATAATAATAATAATAATAATTTTAATAATAATTTCACTTAAAAACCTATACGCTCGAAACGAGAGGTTGCATGGAGGAGGTTAGCCCAAATTCCTTCACAGCAACATAACGTTTTGATGAGAAAAATAAACTCGTGTCAACTGGACAATTCATCAAACACTGCACGGTACTCTTCATGCTGTACACTATCCCGGTTAAAGAATCAAAGTACTTTCGGTTCTTTTCCCACTTTTTCTCAATTATGAAATTATCAAACTAATCATTCTTGATGCTGCAGATTACTTTAACCCTGCATATCATTAACATACTTATACTGCTGCATAATTAAACGCTATCTGATTGTCTAACATTAACAGTTATCTGCTAATTCCACTGCCATTTCAAAAAATCATCTCCTGTAACTTGCTTACAGTCTGAGTAACATTAATCAACACTTGCCAATTCAATTCAACGTATTTTGTTCCGTTCGTATGCGTTTTCATAGTACGTGCGTAAATGTAGCAGTTACAACATAATCATATTAGTTGTAATCCTGTGTTCACGTGACGGAGAGGTTGGGTGGTATTTCTATGACCATAGATTCAATTTCCGTATAAATACGTATCACCAGTTGTTATGACCAAGGTATACATGTGTTTACAGGCACATGTAATTCCTTAATTCATTACGTTATCAAGACCACGTACATTTTGGTAGTGGATCCAACGGGTGACTGGTGTTGCCAGGACATGCAGAGTCGAAGACAACAATTGTTATGAGAGTAGTGGCGGCGGTTGTCGGGGTATAGGCGTAATTACAGCGGTGAAGAGGAAGGGGCAGTGAGTGATGGTAGAACGGCAGTTGACTGGCCACCTCGTTGAGAGTTGTGGTAGAACAGTGATCACAATGTCAATGGTGTAGCGATGGTTAGCCATCATCTAACTTCACCCAGAACCATCTCCGTCTAGCGTGTGAAAGTTCCCACGTGGAACACTCGGGTTAAGCCACCAACAATGGTCGTGACGCTAATCGCTGCTCCTGATATAGTAGACTTAACCGATATGGCTATTCCTGCTTGTTAAGCTTTCATTCATCTTCCCTATAAGAAGATACCGACAGTGTGATACACCAGGACTGCGTCCCATACACTTTGCCATTTGCTAGGCTAATCTATAAGATATCTATGGTCAAAGACGACGTAAGTAACCCGTTTTAAGCAGTGAGGTTGTCAGGAGAATCTGCCTCAACTCAAGCTTTCACCCAAAGCTCCTGCTGATGTGAACGACCTTAGTATAAAACGCCTCCGAGTCCTTCTGCTTTTGTTTCATGGTTTAAC
>JAUTXX010504045.1:0-12337 GCA_032273605.1 Panulirus laevicauda | reverse complement strand
GGAGCTGTGGTTTCGGTGCATTATACATGACAGCTAGAGACTGAGTGTGAACGAATGTGGCCTTTGTTGTCTTTTCTCAGCGCTACCTCGCATGTGCGCAAGGGGAGGGGGATGCCATTTCATGTGTGGTGGGGTGGCGATGGAACTGGATGAAGGCAGCAAGTATGAATATGTACATGTGTATATATGTGTGTAAACAGTGAACTGTTTCCATTTTAGAAAGTTAAAATACTAGGAGGGGAGGTTGAGTGAGTGGAGAAAAATTGGAGGAAGTGAAGTGTTGTATATACCTGGGAGTGGACATGGCAGCAAATGGAACCATGGAAGTAGAAGTGGGTCAGTGGATGGGTGAGGGGGTCAAAGGTTCTGGGAGCTTTGAAGAATGTATAGAGAGATGATTATATGGGGGCAGGGCAAAAATGGGTATGTTTGAAGGTAGTCCCAACAATATTATATGGATGCAAGGCCTAGGATGTAGATGAGAATGTTTGAGGATAATGTGTAGTTTGAGAAGGTTTAGTTGAGTGAATGATAAAAGCATAAGAGAGGTGTGGTAATAAGAAGAGTATGGATGAGAGAGCTGAAGAGGGTGTGCTGGAATGGTTTGGACATATGCAGAGAATGATTGAGGTAGGGTTAACAAAGAGGATATATGTGTAAGAATGGAGGGAACAAGGAGAAGGGAAAGACCAGATTAGAGATGTAAAGATAGAGTGAAAAAGATTTTGAACATGCAGGAGGGAAAAGGGCATACATGGGATGAAGGAAATTGGAATGATGTGGTATACAGGGGTTGATTTGCTGTCAGCTGACTGAATCAGGGCATGTGAAGCAGCTGCAGTAAACCATGGAGAGGTCTGTAGGGCCTGGTTGTGGATAGGGAGCTGTGCTTTCAATGCATTACATGTGACAGGTAGAAAATGGATGCAAGTAAATATGACCTTTCTTCATCTGTTCCTGGTGCTACCTCGCCAACAGAGGAAGTGGAGATCAAATCTGTAAAAAATATATGTATTTATTTAGGGCCCTTCAAACTCTGATATCAAATATATTATGTGTAATATTTTTGTAGTATCATGATGACATTTGGTGGCACATAATATACTGCAATTATTTTTTATTTATTATGGAGGGGAATGATGTACAAACATGAATCTGTAATTGTGAATGATATACAACCAGAAATAACATGATTAAATAGAAAGGTTTATTACAGTGCTGTAAAAGTTCTCTCTATGATGGTGATATTTGTATTAGATTTAGTAATTAGTGTGTAAAATACAGGATAGAACAGTCATTTACATGTAGGGACTTGTGAAAAAAGATAATGAACTGCCAAGAACAGTGTCACAAATTTAGATTTGTTTTTGAATATACACTGTACAAACTGGTTACTGCTGGCCACTGCATCACAGGTTCATCTTGCAGATGATAGCTGGACTTCCACAAAGGCCCCCAAAGTCTAAAATAAAGCTACAAGAAAAGCCTTCCATCATTGTAATAAGACCTGTTTTAGCAGTTTGTTTTCTCCTTGTTAAGACAGAATGTAGGCCATAAGTGCTGGATCAAACCAGAGATCTCAGATATGAAACAGATAGCATCCATAGAGGATGTTAATATGAGCTTTGACCATTTTTATGCTTTAGATGATTCTTATGCTGGCATGCAGCTCATTGGTTGAGCATTCATTTGAAATGAGTTCTTGTCTGGAGATAGGATCGAGTTGGACATCAGTCCACTGAGAGCCTGTATTTCTTCCTCAACCTTCGTTTTGATAGGAAGTCTTTTGATTTGAAGTAGATACTCATAGAAGCTGTTTTGTGTGAAGAAAATGCTTTTTCTTCAACCAACCGTGATAGCTTTAGTATTGTATGAAAATTTAATCATCAGTATTTGTTGTTCATTGTTAAGAGATTTCTTGACATTAAACTCTCTTTTAATCAGTTAACCATCTTTAGGTTTAAGGTTTAACTGTTTTAGTAAACAAGGAAGCCAGCATGAGGCACTTAGTCATGTAATCTTCAAATGTGAATACCTTCAATAACAAACTATGAAATTTGCAGAAAATCTTAGCTGAGATATGCAAAGTTAATCTGGTAAGTTGTTAAAAAAGTTAGCACTGAATATCCACGTAATTATGCTTGTGATAATCAATAGCTTTTTTCTTTTACCTGGAAGCAAAGATAAGGTGTTGTTTAAACTGGCTAAGAAGAAACCTTGAATACTATAATCCTTATAAAAGATTTTCAGTTTTGTTTTTGTTCGGTCCTCCAGGAATTAGAATTGGAAGTTTAGAAAAATGCCTTTTCTCTTTATTTTGGGGTCTGAATTTAAAAAAGGTCTTTTAGCTTAATCTTTGAGTTTAAGGAAAAATGCCAACTCACCTATTTTAAAGGACTGTATGTAACTTTATGTTACATTTGAAGTATTTGTAACTTTTTCTTGGTGGAGTTATTGTGTATGGATCTGAGTTTTTGTTGTTTATAGATAAGACAGGGACAATGTCAAACTTTGTCATTAGATGATTGGGAGATTTGCCTCTTTCCAAGATGGCCATCAGACAGCTCCTTCCACAAGTGTAGTTGTTCATTTTGCTGTTACTAGTGTGGCCACTCAGAATATATTCATTTTGAGAATTATGCAACACAAAATATTTCTGAATCAATGATGGAACATCCATGTATAGTTACTTTGTTTCCCTTCACATTTCACCATGCTAAATATTTTTTTTGTATTGGTTGTGTTGCCTTCTCTATAGTTGTACACACTCTTTCATAGAAAATATACATTTCATCATATGCGTTCTGTGGTGATGTATATACCAATGAAATATTTGTTTTGGAATTTACATTTGTGTCAAAGGAACACTTTCAATTTGGTATTTGTGAAGGTTTATCATTATCAGTGAAAGAAATTTTAATGTAATCATTTTGTTAGATTTTCATAACCACGAACCCATTGCAGCTAAGATGAAATTCCTCGTTACTGTATCTCCCAGTAATGTTGCCTTATAACACCCCTGTACACTAACATATTTTAGAATAAGATTTTATTAGTATGATCTTAAACATGTATCTTAAAAATGTATTGCCTAAAAGAAATAATTACTTTTTTCAGGACGATTGACTTTGAAGGAAGAACCATTGGGAAAGGTTTGCTAAATGGCATGTGCAGGTATGAAGTAATTGGTTCAGCATTTTTTCTCTAATAAGTAGCAATTGGTTTGAATAGGAAGCACTGATGTAGAATAAATTGAAGTATTTGACCTGCTTGTTGATGAGCTTGTTTTTGATTTTCTTCTTATCAGGAAAGAACTGATCACAAAGAATATTGTTTAAAGTAAAAGTATTGCATAAACATTTATCAACATGTTCAGTATATAAAGAGAATTTTATGAAAATTAAATAGCTTTCAGTTCAAGAATAGGAGGAATTATATTGCTTTTACTTTGTAAAGCATGAAACTATTTTCCCCTACAGTTACAAAGATTCAGTTGGGATTGTGCAGGACCAGAAATTTAGTGTAATCTATGTGGCACAAACAATGGCTCATGAGATAGGACATAATCTTGGCCTTGGTCATGATGAGGATGAAGAGGACTGCCAGTGTGACACTAATGGCTGCATTATGAACTCTGGCATCAGCACCAGGTAAGATAATGAGAAAGTAAAAGGGATAATGAGGAAGGGGAATGTAAATTCTAGATGACAGTGCCAGAAAATTAGTAAATGAATCCAGTGTACTGATGTGTCAGAGTTTTTATAAGACATGATCTTGAGTGAGATAATGAATCATGTATAGTAGTGATTCACTTTTTTTTTGTATTAGAAAATACACTTTGTGAAGTACCAAACTTAATGGACAACTCTAAAAAGTTGGCTATGTGAGCTTGTGAAAGGCATGCTTTAAAACCAGACCCCTCACCTGTCTTCTGTTATGTAATATTCTTGAAAAACCGTGTAACTTAGTATATAAAGTAGTTGAGGCAAGACTAAGAATGCTACAGTCACATTAAATGCATACAATAAACATAACTTTAATGTGTCTTGGAGATATATGAGAGATTTCTCTCCGGGTTAGTTTGCCTTGCAAGTCTTGAGTGATTCTATAGGATATGGGGTTGTTAGAAACCTCATAGCCCCAGCTTTGTAGTAAGGTAAATGACTTTAACCCCCCCTCCCCTAACTCTGGTTAACTACCTATTCTATAACAGCAGCCTACAGTTTGGTCCAGCTTTGCCCACCAACATGTCAACAACCTTCATTCTGTAATGACTTCATCTTCCCCTTACAATATTTATCTCTCGTATGAAAGATAAATATTAACCATCTTATTTCTGAAACTTCCTTATATCCTGGTTAATAAACAGATGGTCAACTAGTTGAATTTTTTGGTGATGGTTGGCAGATTCAAGCTGGAAAATGGGCTCTGTACCACAAAGCCAGTGGAGTGGTAGCCATCAGTACTAGAATAGAAGGAAGTGCATGATGGAATCTTGTCGTAGTGCTAAAGGACAAGATCACTCTGCACCTTTGAATCATTGTGGGAATAACATGATTAACCATTTTTCCAGCTTACCAGTAACATACTAGGTGCATCTGAAAGAGGTTTATTGTAGTGTGTTTCTTCCAGTTTGGATTTCATAATCATTTACCAGTCATGTCACATAAATACATGAGGAGAAAACTCCCCTCAGAGAGCTGTGTATATATTATATATCATAGTGTTTTGTTATTGCCTTCAGTTTTTTCCAGCTTTTTCAAGGATTTGAAAAAATAGTCTCGATATGTTTTTCTCATCAGAGGAGATTATAAAGAATGGAGATGTCTTTGTTAATGTCTGGGAGTCTCAAGCTTTGGTTGAAAGAGGAGCCTAAATGCATGCATATGCATATATGTTGACATGAAGTCGATGCTGCTGAGTAGAACTAGAGATGGTGGGGTGAATGTTATTTAATTGATTAAAGAATACATCATAATCTTGGAAAAATGACCATAAGGACCACACATCAGAGTATCTAACTCACATTTTTGGATGATTACTGATTGAAGTTAGAATCTCACTCTCATAATGTTCCATGAATAAGTTACTGATGATGGGACTAAAAACTTTCATTGACTTAATAGGGCTTTGTGCTTCCAATAATGTTTTCCAAGAAGATGAAGGTAATTTTTATAGAGAGAAATTTGGTCTTGCCTTAGGATATCCCCTTAGTTCCATAGCATAGCCTGCCTCTGCAAGTGAAACAGTGTTGGAACAAGTGTGTGATAGATCTATGGCAGCACGTCATAGAAAGTAGGGTAATGGCCAAGTGAGTGAATATACTATTACTTTTAGTGAAATTTTATGGCTTTCCAGCACATATTTTTTTTGTGTGCATTAATGTGACTGTGGCATTATTATGCACATGTTTACCTTCCTTACTGATTGAATTAGATGGGTTTGTTGAAGAGCAACATGTTTTAGAATAGGTGAAGGAGTTTGCTTAAATTGCTCAAAAATGTTCTTTGTTCGTAGATAGAATAAAACCATGCTTTCATATATAAACTCACTTTCATGTTTTGCTTCACTGAAACCTCTTGTTGAAATTTCAGCAGGCATTTGATTCGTGTTTTTCTAGTTTGCATATGTAACATATACATACCAGCCACAGGAATACTGAATGGTACATACATGTAACGTAATATTAAGTTTATCATTTCATGTGCGGCGGGGTGGCAACGGGAATGAATAAAGGCAGCAAGTATGAATTATGTACATGTGTGTATATGTATATGTCTTTGTATGTATATATATATATATATGTGTGTTGAAATGTATAGGTATGTATATGTGTGTGTGTGGATATGTATGTATATACATGTGTATGTGGGTGGGTTGGGCCATTCTCTCGTCCGTTTCCTTGCGATACCTCACTAACGCGGGAGACAGTGACAAAGTATGATAAATGAATATATGTGTGTGTGTATGTATGAGTGGATGGGCTGTTCTGTGTCTGTTTCCTGGCCCTCCCTTGCTGACACGGGAAACGGCGATCATGTATAATAAATGAATAAATATATGTGAATTTGTTCGTGTGTCAAGGCATCATCTTGCTCATGGCTTAATTTTATAACCCTAAAGTTCAAAGCTAGTATTCTAAACCAGTTAGGGCATAACTGTGAAAATAATTGAAAGAGGTGCTTTACAGATAGCTTAGAATATCTTAAGAATGGTAGGTTTGAATATTGATTATAGAATATATGAGCAAAGTAGGTAGAAAGTTCCAGTAATAGGCCAAGTACAAAGTTTAAAGTGTGAGGGAGTATATATGTGAAAATGATAATAGTATAGACCATTGTGGTTGAAAGTACAAGGGTTAGGGGATGAAGAGAAGACTCCATCAGCCACCTTGCTGCACACTAGGGAAACTATCATGTAATGCTCTTCGGTATACATGTAGAACAGCATTGACCACAGCACAATTTAGGTGTTGGACCAGCTGTAGTAAACTCATGTATTGACTTTCTGTCCTTCTCAAACAGAAACAGCTCACACATCATGTGGAGTTCCTGCAGCAAGAAAAACATTACGAGTAACTTGAATGCATTTTTATTCGACTGCCTGAAAAATGTGCCCTCACAGCAGTTCTCCGGCTCCATATGTGGTAATGGCATAGTTGAAGATGGAGAACAATGTGACTGTGGCCCACAAGAGTTTTGTAAGAATCCTTGCTGCCTTGCTGACAGTTGCAAACTAGTTGGCAATGCCTCTTGTGCCTCTGGTGCCTGTTGTGACACTCAGGTGAGTAAGTAGGAATTTTTTGTTGATGTGTCAGAGGAAAGACATTGTTGATTTGTGTCCAGGGATACTTTCCATTTTATGTTGAATACTTGCAATCATTTTAGCTCGGAAAATACATACTTTTCTTTCTTCCATTCACCAGCTTTCACATCCCTCTTCCATCATTCTCTGAGTATTGTTTTCCTTAATTTCTTTTCTTTTATTGCAAATATGATACTGTCTCAACCATTTAAACTATTGTTAATAAACTGATCATCTATCGTATGAGCTGCCATCCCCAAACCCTCTCTATCTATAATATTCTTGTTATACAAGACCAGGTATTAGTGATGAGTGAATTAAATGCGAAGGTAATTAATGTGGCAGTTGAGGGTTTAATTGGTGCACATGGGGTATTCACTGCTATGAATGGTAGTAGTGAAGAGCTTGTGGATTAGTGTGCTGAAAAAAGACTGGTGATTGGAAATACCTGGTTTAAAAAGAGAGATGGATACAAATATACATATGTGAGTAGCAGAGATGGTCAATAGGCATTATTAGACTATGTATTAATTGATAGGTGTCCTCTGTTGTTGTCAGAGTTGTAGAAGCAAAGCCTACTAAAGAGATCAGATCTCGTGTGTTTTATCCAGAGTTTTATATGATTGGAATGAGATAAAGAGAAGGTAAAGGAGAGAGAGGATTGGTCTTGTTAGTAAGAAATAGCCTTAAGTTTCAAGAAATAGTGAAAGATGGCCCATTCCAGTTATCCACACTGGGAAGAGTAACTATAGGGAAGAAGTGTATATTGGTGTTAACATTATGTAATCTTGTAAAAAATTGCAATGATCCATAATAAATATACAATGATAACTGAAAGAATGATCAGGATGTTACATGAAGCTATAACACTCACTTCCCAGTGATGCTAAAGTACTGATAGTGGGAAATTTCAGTCATGAAGAGGTAACTGGGAGAATATGTACTGATAGTGGGAACTTTCAGTCATGAAGAGGTGACTGGGAGAATATTATTCTCATTGTAACAGGGAATCATGGAAACACAAGGTTTTAGAACATTTGTAGAAAAAATTTCTGCATGAACATATGTGTGATTATACTCTGATGGGAGGGATGGATACATTATCATTACTAGATCTTGTCTTCATACATTCTAGCATGGACATCAAAGGTTTCCTCTGATAGATCAGTGGCCAGTAGTGTCTTGTAACCTCTGGTTGTAGCATTACTGTTACTGATGATATGTGAAAGTGACTTGCCAGAGATACTCAAACCACCTGAATATGTTTGTGTATCAGTGAAAGTTAGAAGGGAAATAAGCAGCTTTCTTAGAGTCTGTGGTAAACACCAGGGTTTTTTTTGGTGCATAGTACAAAAATATAACCAAATAGATGCAAAACAGTGAAGATATATACATAGTGAATTACATAGTGAATTGATGTATTTATCAACTTGTAGTAAGCATAGTAAAGGAACAAAATTGTGTATTGGTCAGCGTAAAATTACGGTGTCTGCAAAAAACCTTGTCCACCTCCCCATACCTTTTCAAAGGCAATGTTACACTTATATTTTAGTCCTTGTCATCTCTCATTTGGCCTTAATTACCAGCTGCAGAGGACATGGAATTAGTAAGGTTCCTAGGGTATAAGAGGTCCATGTTTTGGGTTCATAAGGTCTTGATCTCCCAAATGATGCAAGGCACTGATGAGGTGTTACAGGAAGCAGCCACCCAGCCACCTGATCATGCATTCTAAGTGCCTAGTTCACTTAGAAATCTTACGTGTACCTACATTTTCTTACTTCCAAGCAATAATTCAGCCTTTCTCTTCCTTTGAATTATAAGAGGCAACCATCTTGAAGTAAAGGTGGAAGAAATAAAGTGCCCAGAAGCAGTGTCCAAAATGAAGTGGCTGCCAGGAAGAGTAAAGAAAGAACATCCTTCCTGCAAGATAGCTTGAAGCACATTGATGTGGGTTACTGGTGTTCACACTGTTTGAAACACTAGTCTCAGTGACCAGATTTATGATGATTTCACCCTGAGAGGGTCATATGTTTGCACCCACAATAAACCTTAGCCATGTATTGCCTTTGAAAATATATAGGTACAGACAGTGATTTTTGTAGACACTGTAGATCTAAGAACATAGAAAAAGAATTGTTTAAAATGGTGTATAGAACATGTTGTACCTAAATAAGGATATGCATGACCAGTTTGGTCTCCTTGCTTGAACAGACATGTGGAATTGGAAGAGTTGAATAACAGGCAGTAGAAACTGTTTATGATGCAAGGGAGCTAAGCTACATGGAGAGGATTGCAGCCTTAGACCTCCGCATTAGAATACAGAAGGACAAGAGTGCATGATTATAAATTTTTTTGTTCCTCAAAGTGTTTATTGACATATATGTTAAATATTTCATTCATATTAGAAGGAAATAGTCAACCAAAAGTCACAAGAAGGAATAAAAGATGAGATGAGGTCAAGTAAATGAGAGATGCTCACATTATAGTACAGTAATGTACTCGTGGAAAGTGCAGAGAGAAGAAGAGGTGAATAAAGTGACCATTAAGAAATACAAAATCATTGTGATTGTCCGGTAATGAGATAATTTAGATAGGGCCCAACATAGGTAAAGTTATCATGTTTACATGAATAGATAATAGATAATTCTTTTATGTTTACTGCAGACTTGCAGGCCCAAGTTAGCATGGACAGTGTGCCGTGCTGTTGTGGATGAGTGTGACACTGCCGAGTACTGTACTGGAGACTCAGAATTTTGCCCACCTGATGTTTTTAAGAAAGATGGAACCTCTTGCAGGGAAAGTAAGGTGAGTAATGAAGATTGCAGAGTACTTAGTATGGTGTTTATAAAAGAAGAAATGGAATTGTCTGCCTATGGATCACTTACCACATTTATTTTCAGTATATCCATACAGTATATCCAGTGCTTCCTTCATGAAACAAAGCTCAGGTGCTCTTGCAGGCACCATCTCTCTTGAACACAATCTCATCCCCCTTTCCAGATCCCTCCCCTTCATGATTCACCAATTTACATCCTATTGGTGTACATTGTCTTTCATTTTGTCTGTGAACTTGACCTTTTTCCCTTCACAGTAGAGCATTATGTTATGTAAAATCACCAAGGAAAAATGTTCTCTTAGAGACGTCTCTCAAGCATGTCTTTGTTCCATGGTTTGGACATGTATTTGATAAGGAATGTGAATGCAAGAAACCTCTGTCTTGGGTTAAAGCATATAACATAGTTCTAGCTGTGATATATATCCTAGAACAGAATTGGATATTTGCCTCAAATTCTAGTTGAATTTCTCAATTTTTATTGATGGTTATTTGTGCCTATATGTATTGTTTCAAATATACCACAGCACCTTATCTAGCTATGACTCTTAAAGTTATTTGAGAAAGACCTCTTTTAAAACATTATTTCTTGCACTAGAGAGAGCTTAATGAACATATTATCAGTTTTCTTGAGGCAGAGTAGTCCAATAGCTTTTAGATTCCCAGGTTTTCTTCACAAAACACAGTACTCCCTAAAGATTTATACTCAGCTTTCTGCATTTGCCTCAAATTTAATCTGATTATTTAGTTTTTTATCAGTGGTTTGCCCTTTATACTCCATTGATTATCATTTTTATCTTGATATGATACAATACTAGGTCCTCTTGCACCATTCAAGTGCTGCATGCCTTTCTAGTTTGCTGCTGCTCTTTCACATTAAGTTACTGCTTTTCCTTTGCTCTTTTTCCTTTTTTTTTCATTAAGCCAATCATTGCTTTTTTTCTTGTTTCCACTTCTCCATTCTTTTGTTGTAGTAAATGCCTTACTACTCTTTTATTATAGATTTTGCAGAACATATTATAACTCTGCTCATTCTTCAAATTCTAGAATTCAGCTTCCCAGTCTATTCAATGAAAGTAGGTGTTTTATTTCTTCATAGTTTGCATTCCTCTATTTTCTTCTCTTTTGGGTTTGCTTCATATCTTTCTCCACATCCTCTTTTAAAGGTACTAGACGTGAAGACTATGACCATCCTTGATGGCATGACTTCCTCTAACCCCACAAAAATATATTTTGTACATATCTTAATCCTTGTGCAAAATTATATTTACCTGGTCACCTTTCAGCTGAAGATTCAGAGTATGTGAGGTTTTCCAGCCTCTCTGCGTGACTAATCGTGCCTCCTCCCTACGTCATCTTGATTGTTGCTTCATGTTCAATGAACAAAAAAGTTTCTTGCCTATCTAGCCTCTTTGGAAAAGTATATATTAGTTTGGGCCATTCAGCAGACTCTGTCAGTCACTGGCTTACCCTTAAGTAGTTTCCTTTCTGATAGAGTTAGTCTACCCCTTCCCCTGCTTACTTTCTCAGTGCAAGTTGCTGTATGCTCCTCCTTGAGACCACATGCAATTCAATTTCTTACTTATTCAATCTCAGCTGTCCCTATGATGACTGGCTCAGTCACTCCTATGTTGTCTTTGGATACGAGTTTCTTATTGTTTCTTTCCAATTCATTAACATCTATATACCTGATCATAGGTACCAGTCACGTTTTTTTTACATCATCTTTTAGTGTCTGTGGGGCTTTTGCTCTTGGTCTTTCTTGCTCAATTTTTTTCTTTATATTGTTTTAGTAAGTAGGTATTTGTAATTTTAATTACTTATTTGTAGTGATCTATATAGACAGTACAAGGGGGTAATACTGGAAACTTGGAACCCTATCTCTTGATCTTTCTCTCTTTTTCAAAACTTTGTAAATTTACTCTCAGCATTCACAGTTTCATCATTTAACTGATTTCATTCATCCATTATGCTGATACTAAAATAGTGGTTACTTTTTATTACATCAAATTGTTTGATAAACTTGAAAGTTGTGACCAAATCTTGCCTTACACTTGTCTTTTTCAGGTTGAGCAATTGTGTAGTGCTAACCTTTCACAGTGTAACTCACTTCCCATATTTCAGGTGCCATCTTTGTTGCTCTCTTCTGGACCTTCTCCAGTTTATCTTTGTGTTTCTCTAAGTGCAGTGACCAAACTTCAGAAACATGTTTTAATTATGGTCTAACATACATCAACAGCTTCCTTAACATATTCATGTGATTGAATGCTGTTTTTATATTTGCTTTTTCTTCCCAATAGCCCTTGCAAAATAGTTTTCCAGTTGTACTCATGGTTGTGCCTGTAAATGGTATTGACATGTCAGAGGTAAATAACATGCTGTGATAATTTAGTCTCCTGTTAGCATGCTGTATTGAATAATGGCTCCTTCCATACTATTAAAATTGTGCAAGCTCAGAACTGCTCTTATTGTGCTCCTGCAGCTTGATGGCTGTATCACAGTCAGTATCAGGGAAGGATGGGTTTCCAGTTTCCTTAAAGTGAAAATTTCTTTGACAGTATTGTACTCCTTTTCATCCATTGCCAATGATAAAATCTTCCCAAAGATGACTTTTTACTCATTACCTAACCACAACCAGGCAAAGCCTGGTAAAAATATCTCTCCATTGTATGCATTTTTAAACAAGAATGATTACCTGAG
>JAUTXX010504044.1:8436-22513 GCA_032273605.1 Panulirus laevicauda | reverse complement strand
AATCTGAGGTAGTTGCCTGTAGGGGGAGATCCCTGAGGAGCGACACACACCCGCTCGAGTGTGAGGGAGGCGGCAAGTCTTCCACCTCCCAGGACAGAGACCTCTTCATCGTCCCGTCCCTCTCCCTCACCCTCCCTCCCTCCCACCGGCACGACGACGGTACGACCCTGAAGCATGGCGAAGATACGACTACTGCAGGGACGGTAGAGTCCATAGTTCACATAATGTTTTCGTATGAAATATACGAAAGTTGTGAGGGTAAATGAATTGGTATCAGACCATTTGTTATGTTTGGGGAGTGGGTGTGTTAAGGTAGTCTTGATCTCTAGAACAGAAGTGATTGTGTTGCTACACACCTTATGTCTTCCATCGTCTGTTGCACGTTCTGTTGCACTTCCTATGTCATCCAGCGTCTGTTGCACATCATAAGTGCCCCATCGTTTGCCATTACACAGCTGCGTCCGTGACCAGATTACTTTCTAGATGTTCAAGATTTTTGTTTTGTTTTTTCGACATGTTTTCATGGAATATTAGTCTATTTTGCTCCTTATTTCAGTTCCTTTCCTTGTTGGCTGTTGTTTTCGACCATCATTCGTCTGTTGCAGCTTATGGGCGAGGTGGTGTACTTGTTTCTGTTTGTCTCTGTTGCTCTGATGTGCGTCCGCATCTCGCAAGACACTAAGCAATGAACTAAGAACCTCAGACAGGAATAGACCCTTGGATCACTTCGAAGCTGAATGTTGACTGCCGATTAGATCACAGCCACAGACCTAAGCGTGGAGAAACAGAATTACGAGACTAAATAGAAGGATGAGAGAAGAGATTTAGAGGATTTGATTCGGTGTGAGGAGTGAGAAAGACAGAGATGAAAAGCAGAGAGAGACACATCTGATGAAATACATGTTTACAACTAATCGAGTCATCTCTCTGTCTGGCCGAAGCAACAAGTCTCGAGATGAAGACCCGCTCGCCCGAGCCTCCCAGCGACGTGTAGTTACGAGTTGTGTAAGACGTGATGATGTATGAAACACAGTGTTTGGGAGGGACGAACACAACCGTTTCACGTCCCCACTGTCGCAGACGCATGCCTGGGAGGCTGTGGGTTACGACCATATCACCCTCGATGCTTCTTAACAATTACTATATCTATGTACACGACCTTGATGCTGGCACCAGCGACCCAGGTGATCCTTCTCTTGCTGGGTGATATAAAAATGAAAAAAAAAATTATAAATTCATTTCGTGGATGATATTTTGGTTGACGTCGGTGGAACGTAAGCCTGACTCATGGTACAGTACCTGACTCATGATACGGTACTGTATCATGAGTCAGGACTCATGGTACAGTACCTGACTCATGGTACAGAAGGAGAGTGGCAAGACAAAGAGAAACATCTCAAATATACTTTATTTTGTTAATAACATTTGAAGCAACTTATGAAGATCGGTTTAATACAAAATTATTATTTACAATGGAAATATACAAAATCCTGCAGAAACAATAGGACTCTAGAGAATAACAAGGACAATATCCCACTAGGGAATAACAGACGAAATGGTGAGCAGATTCCTATTGAAATCTACAGAGTATGGTTGATATGTTCAAAATCTTTCACTGGCGTCTTGTTCAGTTTATCTTTTGTCTCGACACCAGAGCTACTACGCTCCCCAGCGTTTCTCCTGGTGGAGGTCTCACTCTGAACCCTGGTTGGCTAGTGATTAGAATATCATCTTCACCATGATTAGACCACAGGTTAAGTTAGGTTTAAATACACTGTCATTAACGTCTTTAGAAAGTTGTTTTTTCATATGACTAATGTCAAAATTAGACCTAAAGCTCTGCTGCTCTTTTTTACACCTTATGGGATTTGTTTCTGAAATATTTGTTTAACATTCGAGTGCAAAGCAGCGATCTGGTGCTAGCAGACAAGTGTTTAGAGTTAGACCTCCAAATATAAGCCCATTTTCAGTGGGACTCCAAACATAAGTCCATTTTCTGTGAACTATAAATAAGCCTATTTTCTGTGGTCCTCCAATCATAAACCCATTTTTGGAGCCATAAATAAACCCATTTTTTTGTGTTGAACTCCAAAAATAAAACCCCAATATGTATGGGACTCCAGTCCCATTTACTGTGAGCAACAAACCCATACAATTGAGTCCTCTTAAGGTAGTAACAAAGACAGATTCTTTCAGTTAACCTTAAACACTATAGACATATCCGAACTAAAGATAAACGTATATAGAGAATCGTATCGTACATGGGAGGATCCTATGACTGAGCACTAAGCGCGTTCAGACCTCCACCATAGCACTGTCAAGGAGGATTAACTTAAGAAAAATTGTTTAGTTCACCGGAACGTTTATAATAGTGCGTTATATCTTACGTTACGAGCATTTCTGTATAGCCTGCAGTCACAATAATTTCCCAAGGGTCACATGCAAGTAGGAAACTATAGATAACTCTCTTATATGAAGTCGTAGATATGTATCTTTTCATAAATACATATATGCATATATAAGC
This sequence comes from Panulirus laevicauda, assembly GCA_032273605.1. Lineage (NCBI taxonomy): Eukaryota > Metazoa > Arthropoda > Malacostraca > Decapoda > Palinuridae > Panulirus > Panulirus laevicauda. The sequence continues at coordinate 19,989 of JAUTXX010504044.1, read as the reverse complement.
ATACACAAAGAAAGATAAACATACGAAAACATTCACGTGGGTGTAAGCAAACACATATATACATACGCACACATTTAATTGATTGCGCCCTCACGAATACACACACACACACACACACACACACACACACACACACACACAGACAGGTGTATGTACATCTACATATACAGTACACACATAACATACAGACGTTGAATGACCAGAGATATCCTCTCTGTCTATCTCCCTCTTAGAACGGAAGCGTTAAAGCTCAAAACCTTCAGTATGTCGCTTTATATCTGGTAAACACAAGTTCTACTCTTGTATAAAGCCATTTAAGGGTAACTTAATGCAACATAACACAAAATGTACCCGAAATATAGTCACCATGTTTAATTCTTGCTAATTTCTATACACAGCACCTTCTACGATCGCCTTAACAAACTCGCTGTTTATTTTTGGCACACTGAATCCATTTCTGTGTATCTAATACCTACCATCCACAAGATATACTTTATGTAAACTCATTTTCAGAGCAATTCAACATAAGCGAACTTATGCTTTAGTTACTGTTAAAATTACCCTGACTTGATAGCGTTTTCTTTGATATAGATAAAATTATTCATTTTCTAATTTTTAGCATACACTAAACTAAATTTGTTGCACACACAATATTGTCGCTTCTGTGTACAAAATTAGTTCACCGGTAAAATCTTGGTTGGAGGAGGAGGACTAAAGGATACCGGTCTGTAGCCCTTGACAGGATTGTAAGGAGTCAGAATACTGTGAGCAAACAGCGCTGGGCTGCTGTCGACAGGTGGGTAGCCACTCATCTGTGAGGAAGACAAATCTAGTTAGGAACTTTGAACAAACCTAAGTAACATCAAAGCTTAAATACAACCTTAGACTTAATCACTATGTAGCACTAAACCTTTTACACCACATCCAAATTTAAGAATTCATGATATTACTGAATCTGTGTTTCCCCAGAGTAAATGTTTTGTTGACATCAGTTGGTCAATACATAATCTAAATCCAAACTTGACTGTCCTTTTTCTGGCCCTGCTTTAGCTGTAGCATAGAGGTCAGCCATGTTTATATGGCCTGCCTTAGATGTGGCTGAGGGAAATCAAGGGGGTGTGTACTGGTCCTACCTTAGCAGTAGCTAAGGGAGATCAAGGAAGTGTACTGACCCTGCTATAGTTATGACTGAGGGAAGCGTCGGCAGAGTGACTTGGGTTCTGGGTGTGGTTGCGTGCCGTAGAAGACGAGGAACAGGAGCCAGTCTCTAGCAGATCAGCGGAGGCGCTGCGATAGACACCACTGCTGCCCACCGACCTCCGATCTTCACTCGAGTGCCTATGAAGGTCATATCCGAATTCTATTAGTTTCTTGCAATATCAAATTCCTCGTCCTATGAGAATCTCAGACATCACATTGGTTTCAATTCTAGAAATCCATTACTTTAATGTGATCTGTCAATCAACCCGATGGTTTTCGGTTCCTTTATTTCTATACCGGAATTAATGGAAAGATTGTATTTTAGTAAGGAAGTTTTTGTGATGTCACACCAAAACATCCTCTCACATCCCTAACATGTCCACACTAAAGCTATATAGGGTGTGTGATTTTAACTTGAACAGTTTACAATCTGCTCTTGTTATCTATCCTTCGTCTGATAAAGGGAATGAAATGTATCTTAAGTTTACATTTGATTGCACCGAAGTTTTATTGTGTCTATTAAGATGGCACGAGTTAATACAGTAGTAAGTTCAAGTATTGGGATATACTCGAAATACAATGTTCTTTTCACAGACATCAAACGAAATTAAACCACCAGATACGCATCAGTCAGATAAAGCTGATGCGTCTCCAAGTGTTGACAGAAGACTACATTTGAAGGTCAACTTGTATCACCAGATTAATCATGATTCGCACACCTCGCGTATGTACAATGTATGCAGATTGACTTTACTAAGTTAATGTAAATGTACAGTGAGTTACATGATTGGAATCTTTATTTTTCCCATGAAGCAAAAGTTTTGAATTTATGAACATTGATTAAATAGTTTCTCCTGCTTATGAAGGGAGTTGATTTAGTTTATAACTCTCGTGTTTTTATGCTTGCGTAAAGAAGAATCCTGGCCATGTTGTGTTAGTATTATGTACACTGTCATGATCCTTGAAGACTTTGTGTAAGTGCAGGTCCTGGTGATACAAATCTCCCTCCTAAAGCTCCCACCATAATATTACAAGAGTCTTCATGACCAGACATGGTGACACTAGCAGTTTAGCCAGTCACCATTCCCCACTGCACTCACTTCGAGTGTCTGTCACTCTCTTCGCCACGCTTCACCTTGATCGACACCACGTTGGGGCCGATCACCTGAGCATTGCCGTGACAGAAGTCTCGTCTGTAGTTGCTGGAGCTCTTGCTGGGGCTGATGGGCGCGGGCGGACCTGAGGGTGGGAGGGAAGAGTTAATGTAAGCAGCGGAGACAACAGGACGGTGCATGATAACACTAGGGACTTAGTCTGTAAGGAGAAAGACCAGAAAGAAACAAGATGAGGACTGATGGGGATTCGAGGCCAAGAGAAGAGGCGATAATGCAGAGGAAAGTTGATGACCAACCCAATCCGAGAAGGGAAAAACCAGCACGTTTCACAGTAACAGATTTCAGTGAGGACTGAATAAAGTCGTTCATCGATGGAGGTTTTGTTCTTAAGATTTTTAATGACAGTGCTTTCAGTTAGAAAAATTAAATATGCTACAAATAGGATCAGTCATCAGTCATCAGTCATTCAGTAGGTATGTGAGGTCTTCCTCACATACCTACTGAATGACTGTGTTCATATCATATGAGTTAAACCGGACTAGAAAGAATTAGGTCAAATCTCTAAGGCATGAAGCTGTTGAAGAACTTACTGCTGGAGGTTAAGATGGGTGGAGAGTGTGAGTGACGGAAGAAGCGTGAGGGACTCCGGTACTCTCGGTATTCCCGCCTCTCCTGGCGCAACTCTGGAAGTTCTTGCACCAGTCGACGACTGTCTGGGGACTGTGACCGGCGTTGGTCATCCTTAAGATGGTGTCTACTGTGTTTCTGATGATGGTAACTGTCCTCGTGCCGGTGGTGGTGGTGGTAACTGTGGCGATGTTGTGAGCGATGTAGTTCAAATTCAGCAGCGTCATCAGGTTGGCCATATACAGGCTTCCGCTGGCTCTCGTCTTTACCAGCGGGGCTGTCTCGGAGAAGAGGGTTGTCGCCATTACGTTTCCTGGAGGCAGCGATGATCTCAGCTCGGAAGTCTTGTTTCAGCTGCTCGTTGTGCTCAGTGCTGTTTTTCCGTGATGAGGTACCAGAGCTACCGCTGTAGTCGTCGCTTATCTTTCTTGGAGATGAGGCTGGGGCTCCGTCTGGCTCCTGTCTTGGAGCAGAGGTGAGGGTGGTGGAGGAGGTGGAGGAGCGACTCTCCTTGCGACCCTTCACCCAGCTCTTGAGCCCAGAGAGGAGGCCGGATGGAGTTTCGGTTGGTAATTCAGGAGGAAGAGAGGTGAAGGAAGGGTACACCTGTCCACGTAATATGAAATATCATTAGTAAATGGCACACTGTATCTTCATTACACTATATAACATTTTCCAGTTTACACAACTAACCAATTTTAAACCACTTCATATAATTGATTAGATCTGTTTAGAAATAAGTTCAACCTTGGCTTATATGAGAACTTCAGTCTTATTTCTAGCAGTACAGGAAATAATTTGCGTGATATGTTTTGGTCCATTCAAAATGGTCTACCAATCTAGGAACCGGAGACGAAAAAGGTAATGGACATTCCCAAGGCTACGAATGAGAGAGTACATAGGGACACTGGGGGAGTGAGAGAAGGGGACATACTTCAATCCGGGGACTGAGGGGAGGGAGGTAGGGACATTTCTGAGCTTGGGGAGGACGGGAGGGGAGGCGGGGACATTCCTGAGGTTGGGGGACTGAGAGAGGGGAGTTGGGGACATACCTGTGGTGGAGGGGAGCGAGGTAGGGGAGGTGGCTGGGACGAAGCCTGGCTCGACACCTCGTTCTGCTCTGAGGAGTAGGACGAGGGGGCATGGTCGTCGCTGGAGTAAGAGTGGTTGTGGCTGTCTCTGTTGGTGAGTTGCTGCTGCTGCTGCTGCTGCTGTGGCTGCTGCTGCTGCTGCATTTGGAACAGCTTCAGTTGCTGTTTGACCTTCTTCTTCTCTCTTTCTCTCTTCCTCTGGAACTCTTCTTCCACCTGGAGAAATGTGGGACATTATCATCTTGTCTTACCTTATATTAGGGAATATCAGGTCGTAGTTGTGCCTTTGTTTCATTACATTAAATTTCTGGTCAGCCACAATACATGAGGTTTGACTTACTTTCTTCATGGCCTCCATTTCCTTCAGCCTCAGCTTTTCCTTCTCGGCGACTTCCCTGGCTAACTTCTCCTCCAGTTTCTTCTTCTCTAATATCCTGACGGTGCTCTGATAGGAGAACTTCTTGCCCTTGGCCTTCCTGGAGGAGGCCAGGCCAGCATGAGAAGAGGAGAACGGGGTTGGGAGAGAGGTGGGCCCGTTGTAACTCTCTGGCAGTGCTGGGTCCTCGTCGCCTGTAATAGTAACACCCGTGTGATGAAATCAGTGACGTCTACACTAACCTAACTCACACAACGTGTTGCCAGCTACACGTGTCAAGATACCTTACCAGCCCTTGGGCTACGCTCGATGTTGCGATTCATGAAACATATCTTCAAGATGTCATTCTTTAATCTGTAAATATTGTCTTGCATCAAAAATTTCTGTTAGGATTTTTCTCTCAGAAATCAAGTCTGAACTAATATATGTCATATTTTAAAAGACCGTCTAAATAAATTGAAATTTTCTTATACATACGTACAAATGCATTTTCATGATAGCTACTTTAAAAGTTATTCGTTTGCATGAATATTTGTGAGCAAGCTACGTAATAGAACAAAATCTAGTTTGGGCTGCCTTCGAAGTGGAATAAACATCAGGATTTTAAAGTTGCTGTCTCATCTAGGACTCAACATAATTCTACCATCATGACCATCCTCAAGCGTCGCGTTGACTGTAGTCATGTATATCATGTAGTAAATCACACCTCACTAGACCACAACAGGTCATGCCGGGTACTCACCTGAGGGAGGCTTGCGTTCGTGCTCAGGTGTCAGGGTTCGGATGGAGTGTGGGAGGCTCTGTCGGAAATCATGGTGCCGCGAGGTGCTGTGATGACGGCGCTCACACTCGTCCTCGCTGCCGGCTTCCCCACGACTCATCCTGCGGGAGTTGTACTCGGGAAGGTACATGATGTGCCCTGCGCTGCCGTACTGCAGGTAAGACGGAGTGCGGGAGCGCGAGTCGTCTTGTGGATTGTCGCCTCCTCCGTTGCCTAAACGAGACTCTGATCTGCTTCTGGCATTCCTCGAACTCGAGAGGTTACTGCCGGTCTCTTGTTCCTCACAGGTGTTGAGGGAGTTGGGAATGGAACGGGACATGGACCAGTTGTCTCGCCAGTTCGAGTCGTCTACTTGAAGCCGGGTTTGTGGTTCGTTGACTGGTCTGTTCTGAGGGTAATCTTCCGCCACTGGACTCTTGCGACCCAGTCCGGTGATGGCACCTGAGACAGAGCGCTTCAGTTTACGGAGGCTGTTGAACTTTTGAGGAAGAATATCAACCCCATTTCGCTTCATACGCCTCGCCCAGTGATCTCTCTTATCTGGCGAGACAAGCTCCGAAACTGTCTCCGTTTCAGTCGGAGATTCAGGTTCAGTTTCAGGCTCGAGCGTTAGTTCCTGTGACTTGGGGAACATATTGGATCGTGACGTGAGTTTAGGTGGTGTGGAAAGTCCCTGTGGCAGGTCGGTTTGCTCACCGTTGCTATCGAGACTATTGTCATCAAGGTCTTGAGCGGGTGTCCACGTCCGTCGAACCTCGGGGCGGCCAGAAGCAACTGGTGAGGACGCTGCCAGGGGTCCAGACGAGCTCTTGGTCTTTTCAGTGGGCATGAGAGGTTCGAACTCGTGAGTAGGTCCAGGACTCCCAGCGTCTCCTGAAATGCCTGAGTCAGCAGACTTCTCACCAGAGCCTCGAGGTGGAGCTGTGGGTCGGGTGAATCGTTGTATTCTCGCCTCACAGACCGCCTCTGGCTCCTCACTACTTCGTGTTTCGTCGAGGGTTTCTGGCTGTCTGCTGACACGCTCGAGGCTGAGGGAGCGCCACGCTGCATTCGGACTAAATCGAGGAATCTCAAGCTGGCGACGCGGGAGTGTCGGTCTTAAGTTCATGCACAGCTCACCTTCTACTCTAACATCGTGCTCACTGTCCAGGTAAAGGCTGCCTGAGTTCTGTCTCGAATGGTAACCTCCGTCCTCGCGTCGGGATGACCCGCTGGCTCCGCTCTCGCCGTCTGGACGGTTCAACTTGTGCCGCTCAATTGCCACCGCGAACTCTTCTACATCTCTGGACAGCTTGTGATGATCGTTATGACCTGAGGCGTTACGACTGTCAGGCTCATCAACAGCTTTGTGCTGAGACGCAACTCCCTTTTGATTCTCCTTGCGAGTGCTGCGGCTGCGGCTCCTCTCACCCCGCTCCAGGGTGCGGCATTTGTATTCCACAGTCTGGCCGATGATGTGGACTTCTTCCCGATTTCTTTTCTTGGCCGCTTCTTCCTGGTTCTTGATTTTGTGAAGGCCTGTGTTAGTCTCGCCTCGAGGTTCACGGGACACCTCTGGCTCCATGCCGAAGAAGAAGGTCTTGGGTTGTGACTCACTGTGGTCGAGGACCATGTCACTTCGACTGGATGGTCTCGAGGTGGGCTTGGACGATCGTCTCTCGCTCTCTCTGTTCTTCCGTGTCAGAGTGGATGGTTTGGGTTCCTCCTCTGTCGAGGTCTTCCTCAGATTCTTGACAGTATGAATGAGCTCTGCTTGAAGATTGGCGGAGATTTTCCTTCTCTGAGTTTGTTCTTCAACTTTATCCCATTCGTCAATATTCTTATCGCTTCCCTTCTTTTTCTGTTTGAGTAGCTCTGCTTCAGCCTTGTCCCACTCGTCTACGTCGCGTTTCTCTCCTTCCTCAGGAATGAGTTCGTGATGAGACCCACTCGATGACGAGCGGCGGTGTGAGCAGTTGTCCCGGTAAGAGTCGAGTCGCGAGGTGCGTCGACTGGAGGATGGGGTCGAGTTATCACGTCCATCTCCCGTCCAGTGTTTTCGTTCCTCGACCTTCCGCTCTAGAGTACTCATCCTGCGATGGCTTTTTTGTTGGTCTCTTTCTATTGTACTGCTTCTCCTGGAATCTCTAGCTGACCTCCTGGAGTCTCGTTCTATGGTGCTGCTTCGCCTCGAGTCAACCTCTTGGGAAACTGAGCGTCTGGAGTCTCTCTCAAGGGTTGCCCACAGTCGCTGTTCCTGAGGCTGGTGGAGATGGGTTAAGCTGGCAGACGCGACTGGGACTATAGGAGAGACAGGGGAACGGCGAAGCTCGTGCTGTAAGCAGTCCAGACTCCTGGCACGCTCGCGAAGCTCGTCCCTTGGAGAACAACGAGCTGGCGAAGCTGTGATTCGTCTGTCCTCGCTAGCTGCTCGTACTCTTTCTTGCTCTTCCCCTGAACTCCGTTGCTCGTCCCCTGTACTCGGTCGACGAGACTCGTTCTTCTTCCGGAAGAGGCCAATTTTACGAGCTTTTGGCTTCTGGGGCTCTGGGCTGACAGCCATATGTCTGTCTGGCTGTGGAGCAAAGTGGACGCCTGAGGGAGTGGGGCTCTGGCTGTGGGTCGACCTAGCGGTCACATCACCCATTGAGTGACATCTCTCGGCGCCTCGGGGAAGCGAATGCGAATTGTGCATTCCTGCCAGAGGGATTGGAGGTGCCTTGTGCTTCTTCTTTGACTTGATTTTGCCCTTCGTCGGCGACTGGCTGATGATAGTGTGAGGCGGTGGCGCCGGAATATCTTTAGGAGGAGACGGCCCTCTTAAATCTGGTTCGCTGGCATAATTCTTCGATGGTGGACGACCAAACCTGAAGTCGTGCATGGTTGGCGGTCGCTCGTCGTGGAGATGCGGATAGTGAAGGGTAGTCATGGAGGCAGAGTGTGGCTGCTGAAGGACGTGATGCTGCTGTTGGTGGAGGGCGAAGGGCGGTGGGAAGGCTGGGTGAGGCGGGACGTGGAACTCCGACATCTTTCTGGCTGTGATGGTGCCCTTCGTCTGCAACACATGGCCGTTTTCTGTGGGGCGCAATCGCTGACCAGGGATCCTCTGTGGCAAAACCTGAGGAAAACACCAACATTAGTAAACAATGTCCGCGAGGATGTGCGCGTCTCCAGGCGCTACGACCAACGAATCTTTTTCTTTCCAGAATTTAGCTCTCGTAACTGGCGCCCGCCCCCATTATCTGACAGTGTTAAACCCTGATAGCAAATTGAATATCTTAAAGTTTTCTTTCCCTTCAGATCTCAAATGCAACAAGAGGATATTATTCTTTTTAAAAGTGGAAGTAAACAATCATTGTTGAGTTTATTACAGCGTCCATGTATGTCCATACTTGGCCTTAAAACGTATACAACAATGAACCCTGATTTCAGATGACCTTCATCACGGTCTCTTGATTTAGTGTGGGGTCTGGGTGGTGGAGGGGAGGAGGAAGGTCCCAACAAATTAAAGAGGGGGTGGACCACAAGCCCCACTCCATAAGCTGGAGGATGAAGTACATTGAAGACGGGAGATCAGACGACAGGAAATACATAAACATGAGAACGTCGCAGGGCGTCCTTGGTGAGTGTAATTAGTTCCAGGGACGAGGTTTGTTTGTTTGGGGATTTAACAGTGTCGCAAACTCTTACGTTAATTAAGAAAAAAGAAATGAATAAGATTCTTAGATATTCTCAGTAATAGATCAGCTTACAGTATATTCATGGCAACGACATATGGAACGACAGCTTAATCTTTTTTTTGGTACTGGAAGTATATCCTGAGTCGTCCTTTTAGGAGGGTCGTGGCTCAAAGAGAGCAGTGATTTCGTGTTTACTGTCAACATGAGAACAGTGGACTTGGCTATCTGGACAGTGACACTAGTTCATCTCTCAGCATGTAATCCCGTCGACACAACGAGCTGGTGGCTGTCTTATTAACTGGGTAACAGAAGTGTTTATTCATTTACAGGGACCGTGTGCTCGCGTCTCCTGAATTAGCAAATAACCAACAAGGACTTGAGTATTTAAAGCATTTACTGACAACTACTGTTTACCTTTAATGTATAAGTCTGTATCTCGTCTAAAGGACACTGGAAGTCACTCATCCTACTTAAAGGAAAAAAATTTTCTTTAATATCAATTTCTAAGACATTATTCTCACCTTCGTGTCAGCTGTGGCGCCATATTTCTTGAGTCTTTTGTTTTCCCTCGGAAAACTCTGCGTCCAGGTGGCGGGGGGGTGGGTAAATCCCGCCTTGCTGCTGTTTTGGTTACCCATCCTGATGTCACGACTTACTGCGGCTCCTGATTGGCCAGAAGGTAGCGGGTGTGACTGCCGATTGGCTAAGAGGTAGTAGGGAATGTGACTGCTGATTGGCTAGTGATGGATGATGTCACCACAAGTGTATCTGCTGACTGGCGAAGAAAGCTGCGGTACAGTGACGCTGATTGGCCAGGAAGTTTTTTTTTTTTTTTTTTGAAAATGGTTACCTCAAGAAGAATCGCGACGATTCGCCAGAGGATTTGCAGAGAACAGGAGTCATCGAAAAGGAGGTTGAAGTGGATGGCTTGATGTCACGGCGGTTTCACCCTCTTCTCGTTTTCTTCTTAGTTAGAGACCCGGTGGAAGAAAGAGGGAAGAGGTGTATGGCAGCCATGGTTGGCGACGGCCAGGGTCACATGGCGCCTCTTTGCTCTGAACCTGCCGAGAAAAAATTATACATTAGTACGACAGGAGAAACACGTAAACATCAAGAAAGAAAATGGAAGCATCCTAAACATCAAGAAAGAAAATGGAAGCATCCTGAACATCAAGAAAGAAAATGGAAGCATCCTAAGGTGAAGCATGTCACTGTAACCATCTCCTGAAGTGGGAAATTGGTATGATGCCGACAGCCATTAGCGAATAGCGAGGGGCTACTTTGCCGAGTGTGCTGAACATCAAAGGTTTGATCTTACAAACAAGGGTTGTCACCTGACCATCAGAAGCATTCCACATACGTTCTGATTGGTTTAATTTTATGATCATTACCGTATTTCAATTCTTGGGATCTTGTCAACCATCAGCTGTACCCATAGAACCGATGTATGACTGTTACCTAACCTGTATAAAAGCTGGAAATTGTAAAAAGAAAAAAATCCAAAGATTGTGATCAATCTCTGTACGACATGTTCATTGCCCATGACCTACACTTGTGGAGAACATCTGCGCTAGTGGTGGGATACAACGTTTCCTCGTTAGGGTAATTATCTACCGTGAAACTGCTCAGGTTATTGGTCGTTCTTAGACTCTATCAGAGGAGACAGTAAAGCCGCCACGTTAGATGGGTCTCCAGTAGACAACGAACTGCCTACCGTCCACTGTGCCTTGATAAATGTCTCGCTTACAGGAAATGAAAGACTTCTACTACTGCGTCTCAAGGCAAGAAGAGAAATCCATGAGAGAAGTAGGGACAGAAGGAAATTCTCCTATACTGTTGCCCCACGCGAGCGTCAACTGGTCGGCGGATGAGATGACTCCTCTCTCCCACAGACTCCTCATGACAGACGCGGAAATGCCACAGACCAGGTGTCGAGCGGAGGCCACCGTCCTCAAGATGGTGCTAAAAAGAATTATATATACATTGCCTCCTCCCTGTCCTGTTGTCGTCTATTTGCACACGAACAAAATGGTGCGTTCGTTGGCTGTAGTTTTTCTAATTAGCAATATCAATAATATCAATGATAATAATAATGATGATAGTAATGATAATGATGATGATGATGATAATAATGGTAATAATAACAATAATTCAGCCACAAAAGGATGCGTCTAAATACCCGACTTTTTTTTTATCAAAACCACCAAAGGGGAATAAACCACAGGAGATGAGCAAAGACAGACGCATGCATGGTTTCACGGTGGTCGATTATCCCACACAAAGGCGCCAAGACATCGCCTCAGTGGGATAGTGGGAGAAGGTAGTGATATATGGTGTATGGGTCATAAGCACTACTTGTAGGTAATGGCGAGAATACGTGTAGAAGATGATGGAAAATTGGTTTTATTGTCTTATTGTTTTCGATGGTGCGTGTGTGTGGGGAGCGGAGGGGGAAGGAACAATGGATGGAGGACGTATGTAAGGGGTTATTACAACAGTTATATCTTATATAACGAGTCATTATTGTAGTTATAAGTGACACTTACACTCTCCGGACGTCATGGGTGTGATTAAGAGACGACTTATATGGTAGAGTGAGGAGGACAAGTCGTAAGTCATATAGCAACGAGGACCATCATCAGGTCGCCCCTGCAGCGTCGCCGGCGGGAGAGAAACCTGACGGAGGGTGACGGGAAAAAAAAAC
>JAUTXX010504022.1:0-12338 GCA_032273605.1 Panulirus laevicauda | reverse complement strand
ATAAACTTTTTTACAAGAATACAAATTAAAACACACACACAGACACACACATACACAAACACACACACACACACACACACACACACACACACACACACAGACACACACACACAAACTGCCAGCCAGACACATAACTACTCCCCATATGCAAACATAAGTAAGAAGACACAACCATTCATTCACAGACATGCAAGCACTGTCTATATACCCTTCCTTTGCACACCCTTAACTTTAGTTCGACAAGCAGCCATCACACTTCTCCATTCCAAACATATTTACAAACGTGTTCATATCTTTTTCAAATGGCTGGTATCATTTTTCACTTCCATTTATGAATGTTATTGAATGAGGAAAATGTAGAATTAGAGAAAAGGAAATTCGCTGTTGATGTTTACAGTTGTTCACTAATCGTCCGCCACTATCACTTGGTTCAGATGACCCACCTCCCCAGCCCACCGTACGTGCCTGCCACTACCCTGTCGATGCCTCTCCAGTTGCTTTCCCCACCAACACACTTTACTGTCCCACACTCACTATGCATACGTCCCGGTTGCTTTCCCCACCAACATACTCTACTGCCCCACACTCACTGTGCATACGTCTTCTGTCCTCTTATCACCACATCTTCCTTTATCACGCAGTCATCACCATATCTGCTTTACCACCACCCCCACCACTATCACCTCTCCCGCCCAAGCCATCATCACATCTGCCTGGTTTCTCCTTTCACCAAATGCCTGTCTCTACGGCCTTCCGTGCCACCTTTCCTGGCATCTTCTGAGCCTACTACCACCACCACCACGCCTACAACTTGTGTCCTTATCATCAAAGTGCCCTACTATCTTCCACTGCCACCATCCCTGCCTCTACTAGCCCCCACCTGCCACCATCCCTGCCTCTACTATCCCCCACCTGCCACCATCCCTGCCTTTACTACCCCGACTGCCCCCATAACTACCTCTACAGCCCCAAGTGCCACCATCCCTGCTTCTGTTGTCCACACAGCCACGAACCCTATCTCTACTGTCTCCAGTGCCACCATCCCTGCCTCTACTGCTCCCACTGTCACCATCCTTGCCTCTACTGATATCTTCTCCACCACCATTGCCTACACTGCCCCCCACCCTCACCATGCCTGCTTCTCCTCTCCCCACTTCCTCCACTGTCTATACGATCCTCAAGTCTGTCTCCACTGCTCTTATTGCTGGTAGGCCCATCTCTGCTGCTGCTGTCGTGAGCACGGCCATACTATTCGACTGTCTATAAATGTGTGTGTGTGTGTGTGTGTACTGACCCAGCACATGGGACACTCAGCTCACCTCAGTAATTTACCTCATATTCCCTTTTTTCTTAGCTTGATTCTGTACTATAACTGCGCTTTTACTGTTTATCCATTGCACCAGATTGTGCTTCCAGAGTCACTCCGCAAAGGTTGGCGTTAATCTTCAGTAAGTGCCACGTTATCAACATACCTCCTCAGCACCACAATTGCAGCAGATGTTGGCTTTGTGTTAACCGTGATTTATGGAAGGTTGTGCGGGCTGTGGCTGAGGAATCGTGGTTCTTGAGTGTTATTATCGGGCGGGAGCTGGCGCCACACACAGTTGCAAACTTGACCGTTCCCACTTACGAGTGTCAGCGACCAGAGACAAAATATAAATCATGAGAAACGAGAAAACGGGGTTGTGGCGAAGATTTAGAACTTGTCTGGTGTAATATTAAGTGTCTGGGTGATGATACATGGAGGCTGGCGGCCGCCGAGGACTGTCTTCCTCTCGTTCGTATATACTACATTCCTTGAACCATCAATTCGGAAGACTCAGCAAGTGACTAAATTAATCAAGGGGCAATCTACATCTGGCTCTGTAAGCAGCGAAACAAGGGACAGATACCCAACCTAGTGAATATAGCAAGCTCGATTCCCTCTCGTATTACACAATGGTAGTAGGCTTAGGCGCAGGTCCGCTCTTCGGTCGGCGTGGGTAGCTGTTGTTGCCGCCACGTCGCCATTGTCTTTTCACCCGCTGCTCAGCTACTAGCACGACCAGGGGTCTAGTGAGACGTCAGCTAACCTTGACTTTGTGGTAGCTCTTAGTCCTGACGTGGAGTTTCTCGCCGTGTTGGTACACTTTCTCCTGGTGTGGCAGGGTGCTACCCCGAGACCAGGCCTCTCGACCCACATCCACGCCTTCCCCCACTCTGCGGCTTCAGGGCGGCGTCCACACCAACTTCACTACAAGGCAGACAACTTGCAGGTGATCATTTATAGCTTATCAAGTCGTAAACGGTGCCGGAACCTCGGGTGATGAGGCCTCGAGCGTCAGGTGCGGCAAAATGTCAGTACCACCCCTGGCGGCAGCTTCAGCTCTGTGGTCACAACACAGTAAACCCCAACAGGAGGTCCAGCCTGCTGCCCACCATTGGCACTCTGATGACTCTCCTTACCTCGTCACTCCGCTCCTCACCCAAGTCAGTCTGTTGCACTAGGCTTTACTGTACACCGTTATGTTTTTCTCTGCAGTTCGTCTTTCACATTACATCACACGAATTAAGTGACGGTCAAGTAATGAAAAGAGATAGGAATTAAGGGATCATTGCAATACCAGAGGAGGAGCAAGCATGATGGTGTATATAGAAAATTTCCAGTCGAAGATGTATTTATTTGCAATAAACACTAAACAGCATAACAGGGTATAGGACATTACGTTACAAAGAAACCCACAGGAAGGTTACAACGTGTTCTCTCTCCTGAAGTAACCATCATTGTAATTACCCACCACGGCGACCCCTACACCCTGAAGGTCCCCAGGCGTGTGCAGAACTACTGCTCTGCTGAGACATTACCCCCTGATGATGAATCTTAGACCAAAGGTTACTGAAGGCTGCAGCGACCTGATATTCTAGCAGGCGTTGGGGTCTAAAAGAAGGATCGGCAGGACATGGAAAAGGAACTGCATTTGGACTCAGATGAAGAAAAGGAAAGGAATTACTGATAGAAAGACCTTCAAACAAACTAGATACCGAGCATGTCTGGCAATGAGGAAAAGAATAATCCTAAAATGAAGAATGAAGAACTGGTGTGAGGAATGGAAGGCTTTCAAACAACTTATGAATAAAATTTGGTCCTAACGTCGCATTTCTCTCAGAATAAGGTCGACAACTATACATCTGAGTCGTAGGACCAGTAGATACAATATACTTTTCTTATTTAGGTCAAAGGAGCAGTGAATCTGGTGATGAGAAATATTTGGTACGATCATGGAGCAAAGGAAGAGGTTTGAAAGTAATTAGAGAGCATGAAATAAAGAGGTAGGGTCTGGGGCGAATGGGAATGTAAGAATTTTAGAATGAATGTCTTAAGACATGGGGAAAGGGCTCATCCAGAGGTGATTAGAATAGACCCAGAACCTGAGAGAGAACAGGAACGTTGTGTGAGCAGATGTGTGACGTGGGTTACACTGGGTATGAAGGGTTCCACGCCGCTTCTCGCGTGACTGGGATGTGAAGTGCACCACCACCATACAAGGTCATGATGAAAGTCTTTCCTCGCTCGACCCCAGTGGGAATACTGTGTCTACATTTCAGTTCTCTTTTGTATTTATTTCTATGTGAGTACGTTATTGCATGCATCCACCATTCCAGATGTTTGATGATTAGGAATAACAGCCAACTCAGTTCATTCTTTTGACATTATAGACCTCGATTTCGTTATCAAGTAAGGAATCCTCGGCTAAGCTGTTTCAAATCTTAGAATACAGGAAGACAGGTAAAACATCATCATATTGATATCAGATTCTTCCCGTAACAACATGCATGCTCCTACGAACTTGAAACATTAAACGCCCCAGACAAAGAGAACGGTAGCATTCCACAGTACAGTGGTACTCACGGGTGTGGCAGCTGGCTGCTAGCAACTCACCTGTGTGGGAGAGAAAACAAGAGTCAATGATTTGTCGTGAGAGCAACGGAAGTGAAAGGTGTATCTCTCAAACTGGTTGACTGAGGTATCTGATAACAAGAAAGATCAAAGGTGTAGGATTATCACTACCTGCTAGTGAGTACTTGTCATGTACCTGTAAGAGTATTATCAATGAATAACAGATGAGTAATACGTTCTAGGAATCACCAGCACGAGACAGTCAACTTTCTGTGGATTTTATCTATAAAGAAAAGTCACAACTGAAGAGCTATGCTTTTCCTTTAACATTTCGACTTTCGTTTGCCAGAAGATCCTGTATGTGGGATCGTAGATATGCCTACCACTCTAGCAGTCCACACTACACCAGGCCATCATCAAGATCATTAGTGGTAACAGAATTGGACACTTCAGGTCTCCATAAAAAGAATTTGCAGAAAACACATTTTCGCAACTGCCTGCGAGTCTCAGAATTGAGGCCGACGATTCTACAGCCCCAATTACGTACCATCAACCTAATGATTCTCCAACACCGGCTTCGGAGGCCTCCAGTACAGATCGAAAAGGTCTATGATGACGAATCTACGGGTCTTCAGCACTCCTCTCCCCCTTCACTCTATTCACATACGATGGGATCTAACATCATCCTAATACTTCCCTCGCAAAATCCCGGTAAGTTTTTAGCATCGATTTGATAAGAGTCTAACACCAAGCCAACTGTCCTTCCTCATGGATCTGGAAGGTTCTTCAGAACTGACTGGACAGGTTTCTTTTCCTCGCCTGATTTGTTCCTTCGTACCAATCTTACGGTTCTCCACCAATGATGGGTCTCCCACTGAGGGTCTAGAAAGCTCCACCGCCAACTCGATAGGCTCCCAGCATCAGCCAAACATAACACCAATCTGGCAGACTTTCATTATTGTTTCAATGGGTGTGCGATACCAACTGGGCGCGTCTCCTGCAGTAGCTTGAAGAGAACCTACTATAGAACCGATGAGTCCCCAGTGATGACTGAGTATGAAGTCACCATTTAACGGACGTGTGGCACCGACCCACTGGACTTCTAGACCCAGTTCAACGGATCTCGAGTAATGGTATAATGACGTTGTAGATAGTGCAGGAATGCCATCCACCAGCAGACATGTCCAGGAGAATCCTCGTTCTGACGTATACAGAACTCTGACGATCCTTGTAGGAAAACCCGAGGTAAACACAGGTGGAGAACGTGCCACCAGGACTTCATAACTGAGACTTATTCATTGTACCGGGTAGTTAACGTATCTTAGGGAAGACGGAAAGAATCCCAGACAAACTTAACAGACATTTGACGTAGCTACCGTCCTGATTGCCTTCACATCAGGGGGAAATTTGATTTCCTTATGGTGGTTTGATTTACGCCGCTGTCAGCAGGTAATTCATTGTGCAAACCTATGCTCATCCTTTAAGCGGTGATGCAAAAAGGATTACGGAGGTCAGGAAAAGGTCTTTGACAGACCCTAGTAGGCTGATATCTATTACATAAACTGTTGCAAAATTGATTCATTACATAAAGTTCGTTACATAAGTTGCATAAACTTTCATACAGAAGATTTTACCGACTAGATGCAAATAGTCTGTGCAATCTTAGAAGTTAGGTATGTTGTTATTAACTATAAGGTGTTGTGATATATCTTGTCGGGCTTGCTTAAAACTATTACTAAAAATCTTTATTTCTTCACATTCTAAGACACATCGTTTTAGATCTTTTAATCTGCTGATCTTATTACTTTGTCCATATCCATGTTTTACTTTACACATTTCACTGTGACGGAAAGTGTTTCGCCTTGTGTTTGTCTAAAATCGTCTTCGTGCTTCAAAGAGGTTTGTTAGTTCCTTTCTAGATATAGTTTTGAGGCTTCTAATTGATAACCCAGTGTTGTTTTCAACATCACCTTTACTAAGTGCAAGCTTGGCTAAAGTATCAATTTTGTCATGCTCACGAAGTCCTATATGAGAGGGAACCCATAACAGTTTGATTTGAATTCCTTACCAATAATGTCTGAAAATCTATCTCTGGCTTCAGATACCATGTTACATTCTGATCTCAGGGTGTTACGGGCAAGTCGTGAAGATAAGAATCAGAGATAACTACACTGTTTGTGCCGAAGATTTCTACCAGGTCAAGAGCGATAAGGATGGCGGACGAGTCAGTTTGTTTAACATTTTTCTCTTATCTATTACTATTGGACTGGATCACAGTGGCAGCATGCCTGCCCTCCCAGTGGCAGAGTTGAGAGAGCCGCCAGTATAGATACAACTTCAACACCGCTTCTCACTCTCGCTTCGTCACCATCGGCAACACCATGAGCGTCATGACTGCTACAACCAGAGATAGTATGTCACCATCATGGTATAACCATCATCATCATCATCATCATCATCATCATCATCATCTTCACTGTCACTACCCATAACAGCAAGAACTCAACGTACCATCACCATCACCAATATCCCCATGGATAACACCAGCCACCTTCAAGGCCTCACCACCACCATCACTACGACGTACCCCACCAGTAGCGATATACATTATTGAGGTGTCGTCACCAGCATCAACAGTGGCAACACCACTCACCCTCAAGGTACGTCATCACCAGATTCACCCACGCTGACGCCATTCAAGGTGACACCGCTACCACCACCAGTATCACCGGGCGGTAGCACCAGCCAAGGTCAACGCACCAAGCACCTATCATCAGGGTATATTAATACTTCATCCTTGAGAAGATGCCTCTCGTCATATCCACCATCAACTCCATCATCATTACCGGCACACAGACCGGCAGTGTCCTGTAAAATCTCAAGATCGTTTTGAGAAAGTCACGACCGTCTCCAGCACTCTTCATTTACCGTCTGGATCAACCAGACGCGATCGTGAGCTTTCGCCCTCGCAGGTATTACGACGGCTTATCCCAACTCCGAATAAAAGTCACCAGCATCATGAATCTTGACTCCTCCGAGTCCGCTGTACACTGCGACGCCTCACCCTCGTCAGGATGGGTGGGATTATGTCAACCACTTGTGCCATCATCCACCACCTGGATTGAGGCCATTCTTTTCACAATCTAACTGAGATGTATAAATACTGCTGCCCATTCCTACCCGCACGATCTCCAGCCAGACGCTCACAGCAACGAAAACCAGACCTATTTGCTGTCACGTGGGGATCATCATCAGACGTCTGCTATCACAGGGTTTGAATGGTTTACATAAACCAGTCACCAAGACGTGACAAAAACTTAATGACGAGAGGCTCATAAAACCTGCGCTAGTGAGTGGGTCGCTCACGCCATATCAACCAGTGAGTGAAATGCACAAGTCATCCGTGACGGAGGCACTCACAACATCCTATCTAGTAAGTGGGGCGCTCATGACATATCATGCAGTAAGTGGGGCGCTCATGACATATCATGCAGTAAGTGGGGTGTTCATGATATACCTTCCATATCGTCCAATAAGTGGGGCGCTCACATCACCCAAAAAGTACATGGTGCTCATGCTATCCTCCAGTGCGTAGGAAGCTCAGCACATATTTAATGAATCTGGCACATACATCATCATCGAGAACCGCACCAAAAGCATATTGCCAAGGTGTAGTGCGTTAGTGATCATCCAGTGCCTGGGAACTCTTAACATATCTAACATAGAGTAGTGCACTTATGAGATTGTCATGCAGTGAATGGGGCTTCCTCAATATGTAACCCAGCGAGTGTGGTGCTCACAACTATATCCACAAGTGGATGGGACAACAATATTCTATATAATTAGAAAACTCATATATGTAATGAGTGGGACACTCACACGTCACGTAATGAGTGGGACACTAACATATAATGTAATGAGTGGGCCACTTGATATCGTGTAATGAGAGGAACACTTCCATATCATATATTGAATGTGAAACTCACAAATCATGATATCCCGACCAGTGAAGTCAGCTCACAGGACCTCAGAAAATGATCTTTAGGGCAACTCCAGCTTGTTACTGAACTAGTAGGAGCACCTCGGTCAAGGATATCTACCGCTCGAAAGATTATAGTCGATGACTGGACCTTTCTAACGCCTTACACAAGGACTGGGCGTGTCTCAGCACCATAGATGATGAATGGACCAACAAAGCTCAATCCAGAAAAAAGACATCGCCGCTCAGAACACTTCAGCCAATGATTTG
Organism: Panulirus laevicauda; assembly: GCA_032273605.1. Classification (NCBI taxonomy): domain Eukaryota; kingdom Metazoa; phylum Arthropoda; class Malacostraca; order Decapoda; family Palinuridae; genus Panulirus; species Panulirus laevicauda. Next base: position 4,212 of record JAUTXX010504022.1, on the reverse strand, counting down.
GGTGCTCACTGCACCTTAGCAAATGGCTGGATCGCAAGGAAGACCCAAGACGACGCCTAAACCACAAAGTACACCCAACACCGGGGCTTGTTATCAATACCTCTTCACCTGAAGACCGAGCCGTTCAAACCAATCTGGTCCACAAATGGGTCACTTTACCTCTACCAAAAAACTTGGCCTTTTTTTATATTGGTCTTGTTTGTCAGATTAGCTTTAGGCACTTCACCAAACCTCCGTAAACCAAGAAACCATGGGAAATGCATTTACTCTGTGTATACTCTTTGATATTGTGTTTACCTATTTCTACCGTAAGGGGAGGGAGATTTACGCTCGTGGGGCCCACATCTGTTGACCCTTCTCTAGTATCATAAAATTTTCTAAACTTAAACCTTTAAACTATCTAAACCTCAGAGGTTGTGATCAGACCACCCCTCACTCTCCTCGTTTCCTTGGTTTTGTTTTAAGGCCACTAGCCTCTCCATTTTCTGTTAGTCCTCTGCGCCTCTTTAGGTGTGGTGACTAAACTTGGGAAGCATATTCGAGTTTTGACCTTATGTAAGATACGTTCAAGTTGCTGAATAATACTTTATCATTTACAACTGAATGCAGTTCTAAAATTTGCCAGCAGACAGTTGGTCCCCTTTACTCTTTTCCTATGGGAAGCTGTGGACTCCCATCTCCTTCTCACACACACGTTCCTGCAACTATTTCATGCGACAATGATGTTCACAGCAAGGCTTTCTTTCGCTGTGTCCCATCCTCTTTACTTCATATTTCTTCAGGTTGAATTTTAACATCCATGTATCAGACCAACTATGGAACCGTGTGTGTGTGTGTTAAACGTGTTCTGTATACTATATATATATATATTCTCAATGTCTATAGCATGATTACTCAAATTCATTTTTCTTGAAGTGACATTCGTCTGTCAGGATAATCTAGTTCCGGACTCAAAAAATATCCACGCCACCAGATAGACCTAAGCAGCTGATGATATCAGACAGAACACCACAACTAGTGGTGCCACCAGATGGAGCACAATAGCCCATAAGTTCACCAGACAGAGCAACGGTAGCTGGTGATGCCAACATACACAACACGGTGGCTGAAATGACGCAAAATGGCAGCTACTGCGTCCACCATATACAACACAGCATTTGGTATACCCACTAGACACAGCATAGAAGCTGTTGCATCCACCAGACACAGCATGGAAGCTGTTGCACCCACCAGACACAGCATAGCAGACCTCTGTGTACCCACCAGGCACAGCACGACGGCTGATGCTGCCACGAGAAACAACATGGTAGCTGCTATGGCTGTCGTGCTGGAGATGAACACGGTCCAACATGTAATAGCACTACCTAAAACATCACAGTAGCTGGTGCGACTATCTGACACATCACAATAGCTAGTACGGCTACCAACCACATCACAGCAGCTGATATGGCTATCTAACACATCACAGCACCTGGTCCAACCACCAGACACAACACAGCACCTTGTAGGTGGTGTAGCCCAGAGCGTGAGAACTGAGGAAGTGGTTCTCGTGGACGGAGGAAACTTGCAAGGGCTCTTGCCTTAGTTTTTGCGAGCCGGAGTCCGCCCCCAGATGGGTTCTTGAACCCTCGTAGTGCGGCCCGCTAGGCAGAAAGGCGGGTGGGTAATGATGGGCTCCTACTGCCGGGTTTTTCTGCAGGAGGATCGACGGGTCGTGCTACGGGGCGGGTTAATGCTACCTACACGCAGGCAGGCAGGCAGGCAAGCAAGCAAGCAGGCACCTGGGAGACGGCCGACGCCTAGACCCCTCCCTCTCCCTCCCTCCATATTACCTCCGCCACACCAGCCACATACCTGCCTAATCCCGGGATGAACACCAACCGTTACCTGGGATTAAGTAACACCTGTGCTGAACTGTTACCTGCCCCCATCCATGCCAGAGTGTGACAGAAAACATTGCACCAGTCGTAATTCAACATAAGACATGGCTCTTGCGTCTGAGGCAACACCAGTGATGTACCGTTGAATTACAGTTGTGTTCTAGGGAATCATGAGACGGTAACCGGTCGGTCCTATAAGATCATTAGCGACCTACGACCATAGTGGCTGTTGCTGAAGTAACATACTCGATGCTTTCCTCCCGCTCGGTTGAACGCAAACGTGTTGGTCCATAGATTCATTTTATCGATTTCGTAGCAGTAAGAAATGTATCCTGAAACGCAACTTGCTTAAAAAAAAGTCTTATTCTACAAACGGAAAGTGATGCGGAACGATACGAAATTCAATTCCAAGTCTAGAGAAACCTTTCTGGTAATGTTGAAGGATACATTCACCAGCCTCTCTCCTTTAGTCCACAGAACCTGATTGAACCAAAGATCTTCAAGGCTGCTCACGGTTGTGTTGTGGGCATATATAAAGTCGATAGGATTCTGACCCGCCATCGTGTTACATAAGAAATTTGAAATAGGATAGTAATGTTTTCCCACACCACGCGCTCTGTGGCTAGTCTGTCGGTGTCTTTGCCACGTCTGACCAGAGTAACATTATCTCCGCCGGGCACAGCCAGCAGCAGGAGAACAGGCACAGCGCCCTGGGCAGCTGGTTGTGGAGAATAAAGAAAATATGCAACACCTAGTGGACGTGGTAGGAGTCAGCTCTCAACTGTATGTATTATTTAAAAAAAAAAATGCTAGAAACAGCGGCACATGAAGATAAAGTAATTCAACTCATTGTTAATGTAATCGATTTTGAAGAAGCGTACGGAAACCTTAGCAAGACAGTTCTAGAGCAGTGTAGGGTCGGTCTAGACGGCCCGTATTGCTTTCCCCAGCAACACTACACTTCCAGCCCACTGTACCTCCCAACACCAACAGGTGTCCGGCCCGCTGTACCTCCCCAGCGCCACCAGACGCACGGACGTGCAGCATGCATGGTTTGTACGTACACGCTGCACAAGAACGATCTTTCCGCCAGTGAACGACAGGTCTCAGAATGATCGATCACCTGTTAACTTCAAAAGGGTGGTATGCTTTCAGATTTCTTCGTCGTTATGTCATATTATGTCACTCTCGTAATGTTTAGATCGTTTTTGTGCTTTGTGTACACCATATACGACTTGAACGCCTAAAATATACACAGTTTTGTAAAACACAAATATATTAGTCAAATATTGTCATAACTGATTTACATATTGAACTTTTCGGCGAAAGGAAATTACGTAAGAGAAATATAATCGACAATATAATCGTCCTGGAAAGGAATAACACTAGATTACGCCTTCCAAAAACTCGTTTGGATTAATACCAGTTTTCTAAACCACGTGTGACCTGAAAATGTACTTTGTATAGACCAAAAAAAAAATTATGAAAAATAGTTCAACGTTTTCATAGTCAGCAGCGACCCAACGGAAGAGCAGCGGGTCACGAGGGAGGGTAATATTAGAGACATCTAACGTGTAGCTCGTCACTGTGTGTACGTGGCTTGTACACCCTCCAATCACAGGCGATGAATCACTGTAATGCATATGATTTCATGTCTTTCGCGACCTACAGGAGCAAGGATCAGGACGCCGTGGTAACAAAGTGGACACTTCAAAGACTGATGAACATCGTCGCTCCAGTTAGATAAGAGGCAAACTCCCTCAATAGAACTGGGAACCCAGACACAAACGTGGCAAAGCAGCCACAAACGTAGTGCTCCAGCCGATGTTAACTCCAGCAACAAACGGCGCAAACTGGGAAACGAGGACAAACGAGGTACTCCCAGAACAAACAGACGAAAGAAAAACTACAACAAAAGTATTATTCCAACAGCAAATATGACACTTAAGCAAAAAAAACTGGTAACTTATATCGAAAACTGGAAATTGAAGCAAGAAACTGAGAACTTATATTACAAACTGGAAACTCAAGCAGCAAACTGGGAACTAACAAAAATTTGGAACAACAGCAACAAAAAAATGGAAACTTCAGCGCCAACCACGGAACTGCAGATTCAAATAAGTTACTTTGACATTCACTGTAACACATCACAGGCATACAGGACACACTGCTACCAAGAGTAACAAGAGATCGATAAACAAAACACAACAGTAACTATTGGAACGCCAGCAAAAGAAATGTCATTTCACTCTGAATGAGGCACTATATAATGAGACGTTACAGCAACAGTTAAAGTATAATGGTAACCAGTTGGATAATCTACCAATAAATG
>JAUTXX010503955.1:286-12340 GCA_032273605.1 Panulirus laevicauda | reverse complement strand
TTTAACAAGCTTTACCCACTTCCTTTCTACCAAACACATACTTATGGCTTGGTTACCAAAGATAATGATAAAACTTTTGTGTGAATTCTATGGATTATCTCCTAAGAGTCTTAAAAGATTACTATGGTAAAGACCTAGTCCTAACATAATGTCACATGCAAGTCAGTGTTAAATGTAAGTTCACAATATGGTTACCGAAACTTCACAGTCATTAAAAGTTTCTTACTTTCTGCCGAGTAAAATAACGTAAAAAATTAGAACTTTTTATATCCAGTGATCTTGCTCTTTATATCAAACTCAAATGACCAGAACATAAACTACAGTATCCTGAAAGGGTTTAGAAGATCTCTTTAGAAAAAAAAGTAAGAAATGGAAAAATGACCTATGCCTCAAGAAGCCTTCTATTACACTTGTCTGTCTTTTACTGCCTTAGTGAACTAGCTTCAGTAACTAACAACTGAGCTAAGAGTTTTTATATATACTTGTTCACCATTTCCCATGGTAGCGGGGTAGTGCCAGGATCAGATGAAGAAAAGGCCTCATTTACTCACATTCACTCTCCAGTGCTCATGTGTAATGCACCAAAACCACAGCTAAGGAGTATGAGTATCTATTTGTGCCTAAGGGTTTTCTTAACTTTCAAAATGTTTGCTTCCAATTTACTCCATACAGGCATAAAAACTCTATTTCCTGCAACTTTTGTGCATTTAGCTATGGAACAAAACTAGCACATGCTGCTAGCACTAAAACTAGTGCTTTGTAATCTTGTGTAGTTCCAAAATTGAAATCATATTTGTACCTTTTCTGAAAATACTATGTTCTCTATTTCTACAAGTTCTGAATTAAACCTGCTTCATTTTGATTACATGATGAATAATAGTGGTAACTGAACAAAGCAATTTTTGGATCTGGGTAAACTCTTGCTGGTAATGATGGGGATCCAATTAAAAACCACCTCTCAGCCTTGTTGAAAAATTACTGTGCATATTTTACATTATCTCTTAGTAGCAAAATATCAATACTAAACTTGTTGGAGTTTTTTACACTACCATCAAATTTTGAGACAATTCCATTTCTCAGGTCCACCCCTATTAAATTCATATTACAGGAATGTCCTCCATATTAAAACAGCAAAAAGCTGAGCAGGTTCCTAACATCACCTGTGAGCAAGCCCCAAGATCACCAATCACAACTATCTGTTTTTTCATCCTTTGTTATGAAAAGGCAAATATCTTTTTCTCACCAATTTTATCTTTTAAAATGTGAGTTCACCAAACCAGTCTGATTAGTCCTCAGTAGTGGCAAAAAACTGTATCTGTAAGTTTCTTGTTACATGAACCAGAATATATATAAGAAATCATTAATATCTAAATTTCCATTTGCATCACTTACAATATATAGCTGCATTTATCAAGTTACACTGTGATACCAAAGCTTGAAATTATGCTGGCTAAGGGCACTACACTGAAGAGTCCACATATCTAATTACTCAAATATGCTTCCATTCTCTCGTAAAAAACTGGTCACCAAGTTAGTCTAATACTCTAAAAATCTGTTTACTGTATAAAATGAACATCGGTAGAAAAAAATCATGTAGACACTAAATAAAATAGGTTCTAGCAACAGGCCTGTTTTTCTGTAAAGTGAGAAAAGATTAGTGTGCTGCAGTTCCTAAATTCTACTGGACATAGGAGAAAGGCGCTATGGCTTGCAACAAGAGGTGGTGGCATGGGCTGTATTGATACCAGTAGGTGGTGGTGGTCATGGTGGTGAGACATAGCAAGAAGACCTGGGTCACTGAATGACAAAAATCAAACTGTTGCGATTAACACTTTTCTGTTTCCCATGGTAACCCCACACATCTTCATATGATCACGTGATCCAACATATATTCCTGTGCATTCATTCTAGTGAGTAAACACTGTGACCTATACACAAAGCAAACTAAAATGCATCTCTTCTCATTCCTCCAAAACTTATTTCCATCTAATAACTAGTAACAGACACTCACAAAGACTCATCTCACTAATCTATCTATCAATTATCTCAAACTCCAATCCCATTTCATCAAACTGGATCAAGTGCATTTAAGCATGTGCCTTTAGTGGGAATTAATTTTGCAAAACTAGGATTCTCAACCTTAATCTTGCACGTTGACAAAAGTCAGGGATGCTCAGATCCAAGGAGTAAACTTGTTATCCTACCTTCCGTTAATCACATAAAGAAAATTATAGTATGAGTAAAAGAGTTCTTACTAGTGTAAAGATTTCATTTACCAAAAGCTTAAAAGTCAGTAAGTCTGTCTGTTCCTTTACTGATAAGAATAAAATGTCACTGGCTGTGTTTAAGACATTAGGCATATAGGATGGTAGGTGGAGAAAGTGCTGTGCTAAAGTCATAATTTAACATTTATGGGAGAAATAAGAAAGTGCTCTCTACATATCATGTTTTGATAACTATGAGGAAGTGCTGAGGAATCAGATGAATTATGAAACTATTCAGTTCCAAAGGTTCATAGATGCTGCTTAACTTCTACCATTCACTACAGAATACTGTTCTTATGAAATAAAATATTCTGTTGCTTTTAAACACTGATAAAAATTAATTTGAATCTGAGATGATGTAACAACTATGAAGATGAAGCAAAGAAGAAATTGAGTGCCCGGTTGAGGTCATAATCAGCAGCCAAAGTCATCTCAACAAGTGTAGAGTGAGGAACCTGTTGACCCACTACTTCTCGCAGCTGCTGCACTACCATCTCCACTCTGCCATTGCTTCCCTCTAAACTTGACTCACCTCCATAGCCGTACTGCAATGCACAATGACCAACAATGAAAATTCCATTAGAATGATACATCACTCTGCAAACAACAATGACTCTAAGTTATATTTCACTAATATAATGCTATTACCTGGTTTGTAAGTAATGACCATGTTCTCCACTTAACAAAACTTCCCACTGTGTCAAGTGTTTGTTCTGCTTTGTGAATTTGAGTAGTGAAAGTTGTCTGGAATACTTGGCACCAAGCATCTCCACAATTTTCAAGTTTGCTGGTGACTAGAGAGTCTACCCTAACACTAAATAAAATTACCAGTGTTGTTTTGTTTACACAATTACTTTTCATGATTTTATCCCTGGGGATAAGGGAGAAAGAATACTTCCTATGTACTCCCTGCATGTCGTAGAAGGCAACTACCAGGGGTAGGAGTAGGGGGGGACTGGAAATCATCCCCTCCTGTTTTACTTTTCCAAAAAAAGGTACAGAGAAGGGGGTCGAGAGAGGATTTTACTCTTGGGCTCAGTTACATGTTCTTGATGCTATTTTGCTAAGGAGGGAAATTGCGAATATGAATAGAAAAAAAAATTTTGTAAATGTATATAGTTATATTAAGCAAGGGTCAAAGAATCAAAATTGTAAAGTATCAATAAAACTTTCTTTACTTATGGGAACTACCCTAATATGACCTTTACTCACTAATATTTACATGATGTATGCACACCAGCATGTTGACGTGCTGTTAATGGAATGAAACAGGGCATCTGAAGTATCCGGGGTAGCCACTGAGAGGTCTGTGGGGCTTAGTTGTGGTGAGAGCTTTGGTTTTGGTGTATTACACGTGGCAGCTAGAGAATGGATGTGAGCAGATGTGGCCTTTCTTTGTCTGTTCCAGGTACTACCTCACTAACACGTGAAACAGCAATCAAGTACAAAAAGATGTACAAGGAAGTAATTACTATACTAATAAAATTTAAATAGAAAATAAACTTAATTAAAATATTTTTAATTCAGTCATCCAGAATATCTTCAATGTCTCCACTTCCAAAACAAAAAATGTAGATGAAGGCATGACAATTACACCAATAATAGGTTGCAAGTACTGACATCTGGGTAAGAATAAATAAATGCAAAGCCGCAACAAGGTAGTCTGTGGAAGACAATGTGGAGATAACAAGAGATGCAGGGGTAATATCTGGCACTTTATGCACTGCAAGAATAGGTGAGAACCAACCGGAGGATTGCCAGTGTTATTCCACATACAATGTAAGTCCAGCTCCTGCAAGTTTCATTACAATGCTGTCAATTTCAAAATCATTACATGCTGCTTCTTCAAATCATATATGAAGAAAGAACCCACACCACATAGCTCAGATCTTTTTCAATCTCCTATAGACCTGCTCTCTATTTTACATGAATGTGTTGTCCCCAACAGCAGGTGCCATTTTGGCAATATCCTCATTTTTTTTATGATTTATAGATTTGTAGCAAAAGAGCAAAAACAATTAGACAAAAGAGAGTACATTGCTAAGGTACCACTGGCACATATAACAAGTAGGTTCTGCACAAAGGACCGAGGAAAAACAATGGCAAACCAATATAGGCATTCACAGTGCTAGACAATGAAGTGGCAATGCCATGAAGTATGGCCAGGTATCCCAAATTTTAGGAACCTTGCCCAAGGAAAAGTAATACTCTGAAAAACTGACAGTTTTAGAGAGCTGCCAGCCCTCTGAATCAATTTATTGTAGCGCCTCCTATTTCATTAGACAGAAACAACCAGAAATCAATCATACGCGAATGAGCATTAACTAATGTTCCCTATACAAACACTCTGACGTAGCAGGTCATCTTTAATGTCAGTCAACCCAAGATTCAACCACAGAAATTAATCATATACGAATGTGCATTAACTAATGTTCCCTATACAAACACTCTGAAGTAGCAGGTCATCTTTAGTGTCAGTCAATCTAAGATTAAGTAAAAACTACTTTGAAGCTATTCTCATAATGCTATGAAATGTTGCCAATTGTTTTCCAAAATTCACTAAGTTTATGAAAGAGTAATCTCATTTTGAGAAGTTAAATTTCTTTGTAAAGAATAATTATCTTCATATTATATTACCTGTAGTCCTGGGATGAAACTAACTTGGTCATCTATCAGAGGGTCTGTGGATGATACCGAAAGGGGGCTGTCCTCACCTCCAGTTCCATCTCCCACCAGCATCTCCTCTCCTATAGCTCCACTAAACCACTTCCTGTTGAGTAAAATACATATAGAATTCAGTGATATGCATACTCAGAACTGCTCATGACCCTATCTCTTTCTAAACCTGGTTCACCTAGGTGAATATCTTTCCTTCATTCATACTTCAACATTTCTTACAACTTAACTCCATCACTGTCTTGCCATCTGACTTATGAATTCCACCTACAACTACTTTTACCAACTGATAGAAAATTGTTTTTCATCAAACATGATATCATTTGCTTGGGCCTGATCATGCAGGAAGGTAGATGGAGAATTACAATAAAATCATCACTAAATGGCAAAACATCATGAGAAGGCTTTGGTTTAACTCCATTAAATGATTTCTTTACCTTGTCATCAACTCAAAGTCTTAAATATGAATGAGCCTTCAAATAAGAGAGACAACAACTCACCTGTGCTTGCCAAGAGCCATTGTGAGATGTTGTCGGAGATCCTCTGGAAGCTGACCTAAAGTCTCCCCTTCTAGAACCATGGCACTAACAACACAGTGACGTACACACACCTCCTGCAATAAAAACTCTTCTTAAAGCCTGGCATTTTGTAAACCATAAATATTGGAGATGGAAGGATGGAATGAAAAAAGTTTTGAGTGCTCAAGGCCTTAACACGCAGGAGGGTGTAAGAAATGCATGTAAGAGAGTGAACTGGAGTGATGTGGTATACAAGGAGCAATTTGCTGTCAATGGAGAAGCCAGTAACTTTATTCCATTCATACACCAGTCTTATAATATCAAAGTGCTTCTTCAAATCTGTGTCATCGATCTGTGGTTTATGTGCACTATATATGAAAGCTAGTGATGATGAGAGCAATTTATGTTATTTCTTCGCCTATTCTAAGCACTACCTCAGTAATGCATGAAACCGAACAAATATGAGAAAAAATGCAACATATGTTTTTTTCCTGCCCTCGGAGTCCCTTCTATCTCCATGAGGCTCCTGCAGCATTCAAAAGGTAGGCCACAGTCACAGATCATAAAGTGCTGTGATGTGTGTGTTTCTATGTGCTGAGTGCAATGTAAATGAGTAGTAAGTGTTCGGAGCTGTCTCTATGGTGGCTGCAAGAAGGGAATGGGGGGTCTTGAGATATGGTGAAAGTGTTTGTAATGATGTAGTAATGGGTGATGTCACGAGCGTAAGCAGGATAGCGTGCTGGATTTTAAGACAGAGTTGGAATGTCGGCTGTTTGAAGCTTATCAGCTTATTTCAGTGTGTATTTGTTTTGTCAATGTTACATTTGTTGAGGGTGGGGAAATCTGCAAGTAGACATTACTGAACAATGAGGCAAGGGTAATTTCATTTTTCTACTTGGAGGTTGGTAGTTAGTTATAGAGAGATCTAGTAGGAGGGCTATAATTTCTTTTTCATTCACAATTCACAAATAAAGCAAACACTAATAATAATTTCAAAGAACAAAGAACATACTTTGAGATGAGCAGCATTGCAGTGATGGGCAACAGTAAGTAATGGTACTACGGAGTCATAATCAACATGCTGTTCAAGACCAGACTCCACCAGTAGTTTCAGTGCATCTACCTGCAATGTATATCAGAATTATCAGAACATTTATCACAAGACAAAATTCTTTAGTCATACCGTTAACTCAATAATATATCAAGAAGGTCCCTCAGAACGATTTTGAATGTTTGAATGTTCATGAATACTTCACAGTTAACAGTTTTCAAATTCTAGGTAAAATTTAGAAAAATATATGGTTACATATAAATTTGAAGTATATGAATTACAATACTGAATAGGACTTCAAGGGGATATTTCATATCCATATAATTCCTAATAATTGCTATTGTTTTTAAAAAAGCTACTGGACTATTAGAAAATGCTTACAACCAATGGTTCTTTGTCGTGCATATAAGGAATTCATACATTTCTTTTATGTTTATACAACAATCTGAATTTGATAAAAGTTATAACAAAATTAGTGATTCATTCATTGTTAACAAACGAAATAAATACTTTCAACACTACTAGACATAGATCACAGTCATCGAGAAAACTAAGCACAAATAAAAGTACATAAGACTGTTTGTCTTGACAATCCAGTATTAAAAAACGTGACACTTGCATTTTTCTATTTTAGTTAGTTTATCTGTATATTAGTCAGTCTGTCCTTGATTTCTCCTATATCTTTTTGGATATCTTTACATAACCTGGCAAAAATGTCAGTGCTGATCACATCAGGAAATCTACTGTGTTCTGGATGCTGAATACAAGGAACTAAATTTTATGTCTTCCTTCACTTTTATTCTTGAAAGATACCTTGACAATGTTGGAAATGAAGAAAATCTAACAAGCATTGTCAGAGTATCTCATGTTGCAGAATTAATAAAGATACATGAAGCTCAACTTGAGAAACTGATCTTTCAAGAACCTCCAATTTTTAAAAGGACTAATGGAATCCCTAAAAATTATGTACGAGGGACATCACAGGAATCTGTGACAGTTAAAATCTGCCTTTGGTGGGGAGGGTTGACTGTATCCAATCTACTGTATGGCTTCCCTGTGCTCCCCTTTGACTAAAACCTCTTAATACGTCACTCTTATACTTTATTCACATGAAAAAAATTATCAACTCTACAACTGTATGCAGATACCAATGCTGTCTAGTCTACGACATGACAACCCTCATGATCTTAAATTTTTCTGATCACGTAATGATATGCTGAAACTGAGGCAGTCCAATACCACTCTCCCTTACTATTATATGCTAGTAATTAACTGTGATAAGATCTATCTAGAGCACATCTTTTTAATGACACTGGCTTTGGTCATAGACAGGAAGTCCTCTTTGTAGTCAGCCCTTCAATAAAATGCTATACATGGATAAACAGATGTAAAAACATAAGAGATGGTATTGGAGAAAATGAAAAACCTGGGCTTTAAAAAGGGGTATGTTGTAGCTGGTAGAATAGACACAAGATAGTTAAAGAGTTCTGAATCTCAGCAGCGTTGGAATGAAACAGACAAAACAATGACTCACTTTTGTGTTAACAATAAACAAGAAGTGACCACGCGACACAATAGCTTGTCAAGCATTACAGTCTAGCTATTTGCAGAGGCACACGACCCGCCAGTTCTTTTAAGATCAATTACACATGTGTGGTTTGAACTTCCCAAAATGTGAATGCACTACTCTATTCATAGGTAAATTAATCATTTGTATAATCAAAGCAACTCTCTTATTTTTCAGAGATTGACATGGCATGGGCAAGACATATCCCAGTTAAAGTCCATATCAGGTGAAAGAAATAAAGTGAGAGGAACGGAGCAGAAATCAATCAAGGGTCTGCAATTGTTTGCAGACCTGACCATTAAAGTACCAAGTTCATATGAAGAAAGTCAAAAAGAGGAGGTATCTTGATGGCCAACTCTTGAGTGGCTGTTCTTCACACAGAAACTGTGGGAAGCAGCAGCCAGCCATGTTCAGAAAAGAAGAATTTTCAGCTTCTGAAAAGGACTTCTAGTTTCTCAAATAGAGAATTAGCCAATTGCATATTGTGCTAAGTTAATAATAATACAAAGTATGATTACTGCACTGAGTGACTGAATGGGAAATAGAATGACACTGAATTTTGGAGGGAATAAACTTAAATACATTAAAAATGCTCTTATAAAAATCCTTCTCAAATTTGATTTTATACGGGCAATTGTGATGAGGCATGCTAAGCAAGAGAAAATGACAGATTTGAAAGAAATGAAAAAAGCAGTGCTGCCATCAGCATATGAGTGCAATTATTTACATGTTGAGGAAAGAAAATAATTGATAAAAAAGAAGAATATGGGAAACAGAATGGAACCCAGAGGGACACTGCTGTTGCCTGAGAAAGACAAGAAGGTTAATCCATCAATAAATACAGGGACAAAGGGTCACAGAGGAGGCTAGACAAGAGAATAGAGTGAAGAAAGCCAAAAAAGGGCCTCATAGATAACAATGCCACATCCTGTCAAAAGCTTTTGATTTATGAAGAGCCAAAGAACAAGATTCTCAGAGTCTCAGAGGATGACCAGACATTAGTAAGATAAGAAAGGATATCACCGTTGGATCTCACCTTGCAAAAACCATAATGATGGCCAGAAAGAAGACTTCAGTTTTCTTTAATGAGAACTGAAAAAAGATTTAAAGAATTTGTAAATAGTAAAAGTCAGATCAACAAGACAACAAATGGGAGGATCAATACAGTTACCCTTTTATAGGATATGCTTTATGAAAGCACGTTTCCAAGATGAGGGGAAACTTACTCATTTACTGGCACAAGGTTAGAAGCACATTCCTTCAAAATTAAAGATGGATGCCAAATGGTCCATACAGCCTTACTTGTCCACAGCCAGAAAAGCTTTTAGAACTACACAAAAAAAATATGGGGAATGGCAAAGAATTAGAAAGAGGTGCAACAGGAGGTAAGAGAATGTTAAGAGTAGTCCAAGGTGGAGTTTGAGGAGAAAAAAGTAAGCCAAAAAGTTGTGTTTGTCATTAGGAGAGTCAGCTGTAGATCACTGGAATGGAAAAGTAGTACAACAGAAATGGTTAGATATTTTAGGCTAAAAACCAAAATGACTAACATATAAAAAATAAAGAAAGGTTCCTACTCTTCCTTTGGATAAATGAATGCTTTGCCTCTCAATTTATAGGCAATGATTCCATATGGAGATGAAAGTGGAATGCAAACTGGAGGAAGGAGAGTATACTGATAATAACACTGTTCAGTCCCACTTACCCCATAATGATCAGCTAACACCAGCAGGTCCACTAACTGGTCGGGAGGAAGACTGTTACATTCCACATGGCCTGCATACAGGAACCCCAGCAACAACTGAAATGTCTGGACACTGCATCCATGGACGACAATACATCTGGGGATATTCAAGAAGCCATGAAGTCAACCACCCTCTTTTGATAATTTTGGCAGATTTCATTAAATATGCCACACTAGCACTGCTAACAAATCCATCAGATAACACTCATTAAGTTTAAAACATCTGTCTTGGTGAAGAATGACAAAGAACTATTTACATGAAAAATTTCATGGCAGTGCATACAATATAAATGAGCTTCAAAAACAAAAAAAACATTTCATATGATGACGTGAAACCACTTTCTGACTTGCAGTCAAATGCAAGTGTGCCATATATGGTCTGAGGCTTTTAAAAATCCTACACATGGTAAGTAGGAGAGTAATAAATAGGAACAATTAGTGACTATTACTCAATGTGGAATATCACTCAATGTTTCCACATCCTTCACCTAAAGATTATCATGCTAGTAAGTCAATAACCACCAGAATGTCAAGGAGGACAGTACATCATTTTTGAGCTACCAAGGCAGCATATAAAAAATACATAAATAACGTATGAATTTTTTATAACATACAAAACTGTATATGAATAATGGAACACATATCACTGGAAACTGGAAAATTATGAAATAACCAATGGTGAAACGTGCGTACTTTCCAGCTTCACGAGGAACACATCATATCGCTGGCAGAGTTGGAGCCTGAATATTCATTTATGTGGGATGCCCACTACACATGCAAGTAAAATCTTACCATATTCATGAATTTATCATATGTGTCAGAAGGAACACACTACTACATTTCATATCTAAATACTTTAAAAGGTTATTTTCTAAAGTGGAAAAGCTTTTTCATCTGTAGTGGCAAATCTGAAATTTTCATGCCTATTTTGAAATTACTTAAAATCTTTAATGGGTTAAAAGTATGCTATATACATGCCAAAAGTTAATTTTACATGTATTACAGAAAATATGATTGAAATTGTAATAAAGATGCTATCAATAAAATATATGAATTGAAATTTACAATATTTTTCAGAAAAACATTATTTTGTATGAAATATACTCCAAGAGCAAAATAAATATTTCTTCACCTAGTTTTAGGTATATTTTGTAACAAATATTTTATCATGAACTTGAACTATTTAATGCAGACTTACACACCTAATAAAATTCAGGAATAATTAATTCTAAAGTTGGTAACATATCTTTTAATCTATCAAATATAAAAAGACAAAAAAGAAAAGCAGGTAGAAAGAATAAGGTTAATCTTCTGGAACCCAAACATTCTTAAGAGACAGGTAATCTTTGAGTAAGGTTAACGTACTTATGCATCAAGAAGACATACAAACATCTATACTTACTGATGTCTATCTACAGAACTGGTGAAACACATTCTGTGCACTTGTCTGTAAACTGAGAAACTTCCAAACAATTTGCCAAAAGGCTATAATATCAGACTGCAAATGCAAACAAAATAATTTCCCACGCAAGAGTGCAACCTAAGATGACAAAGCATAATGTAAACAAGAGAATTTCAAGAGTAAAGATTTGCATAGCTACCAGCTTTTACAAGTTATTCTGTATCAGGATTGCCACTCCGTAATCTTACCTGTCAATGGCTTCCCGCATGCCAGATAGAAGGGCTCGTCTGAACCACTCACATCTTGCTGCTACAACTACTCGGTGAGCCTGGAGCTCTACACCCTCCCAGTTCAATTGGCTCTTGTGATCTGGGGTCGTCCCAAGAAGTTCTTCATCCCTGCTCTCTAAACTAAGGGATTTGGAAATCTCGCCATCCTCTTTGGTGACACTTGGAGTCTTTGTAAGTCTCGGTTTCCTCTGAGTCTCTAAGCTTTGAGATTTAGTCAGTTTTACATTCTCCACATTCTGCATTTCACACATTTTCTGTCTCTCCACACCATATGCAGTATTTGCTTTATTTGTTTCACCTATCAGAATTTTGTAATGAGTTTCTTCACCAGATAAGGCTACTTTTGATTTGTCACTATCACTACAAACATCTTTCTCAGATCTTTCCCCAGCATTTTTCTCTTTATCAGTCACTGTTTCTGAGCTTTTTCTCTTAACTTCGTGTCCTCTTTTGTCTCTGCTTTCCTCCAACTCATTCCTTAGCACAACACCTTGGTCTACTGAGACATCATAACTAACCCTATTTCTAGATCTTATTAAATGATT
>JAUTXX010503844.1:0-12341 GCA_032273605.1 Panulirus laevicauda | reverse complement strand
ATCTCTCCTTTTTTCTCATCTTGGTTACATCCACACACATTTAGACACCCCAATCTGAGCCTTCAAGGAGGATGAGCTCTCCCCGCGTGACTCCTTCTTCTGTTTTCCCTTTAGAAAGTTAAAATACAAGGAGGGGAGGGTTTCTAGCCCTCCTTTCCCGTCCCCTTTAGTCGCCTTTATTTGCTAAACTGTAAATTATTTGAATTAATATAGTTTCCTGAGGCAGATGTTTCGCTTTCAGAATTGTCACCTTTGATCATTACATAAATAATAGTACCTTGCAAATCGTTATACTCCTTTCTAAAAGTTACACCATCCTGGGATGCTATCAAACTAAAGCAGGTGTAGCAGAATGTAAGAGTTCCTCAAATTTGAAAAATTCTAAATAGAAAGAATCTTTACTGACACCCTGTTTTAAATGTCTTGATATAGGCTGTTAAAAATAAGCAGTGCTAATGTGTGGTAGAACAAGAGTAAAAGTTTATAATATGCAGCACTGGGAGGTATGAGAAACATATTTTTTGTGTAGAACAGTGGGAAAGCAGTGGACTTTCATAAGTTAATTATTAATGTCATTTTTCATGGTATGAATTCAACATTAGAAATGTAAATTTGACAAGGAATATAATAATATCTGATGTATCACACTTATTAAGTCTTTTCTGCAAAGCCTTCACATTAGGTGAAGTATTGTCATACTGCAAATTTTTTTTTGTGAGTTTTATCTCAAGAAAAAATAGTTTTACATAGCATTACAGAAAGATGAACTGTTACTGTAAATGCTTTAAAAAGACAAACATTTCTCATTGAGAGTAGTTTGTCATAGTAGTGAGTATATTTTACCTTTGTAATGTTAGTATTTTTTTTAAAGATATTGTACTAATAGATTACCTGTATTGGTACTTTTTGTTGCATTATAGCACATATTGATATGCTGGATATCCTTGATGGTTCTTTAGATTTTTCTGTTTGTCTGTCATATGCACTATATTTGGTATTCATTCCTCATGAATATTATATTAGTTCATTTAATTAGGAAAATACGTTCAGTTCGTAATTGATTCTTAACCTGCACTAATATGTACAGTTTGGCAACATGAAGTAACTGAAGTATGCCGTTGTAGTCAACAGAAAATTTGGGTTGAGAAGCACCCCTTTTCCCAAAAATGTTTAGTATATCTTTGTAGAAGATTGAATACCCTTGAAAACACATGAGAAAAAGAAAGTTCATCACCTTTTCACCTGTCAATGTTTGCAAATATTTTTTTTCTTTCATTTTCATAAATGTTCACCAATTCCTGTGGTAGACTAGTTTACCATGTAATATACACTGTTGTTTCTTGAGATGGTTGATGATTAGTCAAGCCAAGCATGGCTGGATTGATGGATTCATGTTGTTGTAACTAGTAATTCTGAAAGAGGTAGCCACACTTTTAAGTAGTTGTAACTGGTAATTCTGAAAGAGGTAGCCACACTTTTAAGTAGTTTGACTTCCTGTTCATTACACTCTGTGCTACTTATTCCCAAGACAGGTCTTAAACTTTTGTTCCTGAATTATGATATATCATCCTTATATGCAGAAAAAAAATTCTTATATACTTGATTTTTTTTTTCTTTCTTACAGATCAAGTTGTTCCATGATTGGTTTGGTACATGGACAGAGAATGAGCGAAACCGTCTCCTCGAGCACTTACGTGAAATCGATCCAGGCTTTATGTCACAATATGATAAAAAGATCTGTGGTGAACCATCTCAGGATGATGCACCATCACAGCCTGAATGTGGAGAGGAAGGTCAGAATCCACCTAGTTCAGTTAGTTCACCACCAAGTACACTTCCTCGGTCCCACAGTCCTCACGACTCAGGACTAGATGAGCCTCCAAGTGATAGTGATCACACTGAACCACACAGTTTAGACTCCTGCAATGATCCTGAGGATGTAGCTTCAGCTGGTTCTCTTTCAGTAAATGATGCATTTACATCATCTGCTACTACGAAATCTGCAGGAGCTCCTACTGCACAGTTTGATTCCAGTCAGGGAGATGAATCACTTAAACTAGAAAGTGTAGCCAATGGCGCAGCTGAAGCTGTGAAGACTGTTCCTACAGGAGAGGAGATGGTAGATTCACTCACAGTGGAAGAGACATCTGTAGAACAGTGAACCAATGTCTTGTTTGATTTTATAAAAATTGAATAATTGACATCAATAGGCTGTTTACATACATTATTCATATAAACAACATTGTTCTACATATTTTTTGTACTAAGTAGAAATAGTGAACTCAGGAAAATCGTAATAACTGAATTCCATTTGAAGCTGATTTTCTTTGAAATAACTTAACGCTGTAATGTTTAATGTATGTAATGTAAGACTTATACAGGAAATTTATCATGTCAGAATTTGCTTTCATGACCCATATACAGTACACTGTTTACAACTAAACCTGTGATGTAATATAATTCAGTACATTTCAGTGCTTTTATGTGATTTACAAAGTTTGATATCAATATGAAACTTATTTGATGAGGGAAAATTAATAAAGCTTAATACAGGTACACCACTGAATTTCCGGCAACTGATGGTTCAGCACCCGCTTTAGTCCAGACAAAATTATGTGAGGGAACTTGAAATTACAGCAGCCACCAGACTAGTTTACTAGGCGGCCACAGATGGCATTGTGTGTAGGGCGCACTTATTTACTTTCTTTACACTGCACTTGGTGGTGATACTGCAATTCTGTGAGATTCTTAGCTTATTTTGCTTAGAATTGACTCTAGCTATGGCTTCTAAGACATGTGAGAGTATCAGTTGTCGTGTCAAACGTAAACACCAGTCCATATTGATCCAAGATAAAGTAGAACTGTTAAAAAAGATGGAGTGTGGTGTTTTGGTGCGTAAGCTGTGTGACATCTACAGTATTGGTTCATCAACTGTTTATGATATAAAGAAGCAAAAGGAGAAAATATTGAAATTCTATGCAGACTGCGATTCTAAGAAGCAAATGACGATTAGAAAAACTATGAAAGATGGTAAGAGTAATGAACACAGTCAAGTGATGATGGAATGGTTTCAACAGCATCAGAGTGATGGAGTGGACTTGTCAGGTAGCATAATAATGGACCAGGCTAAGTTGTTCCATAAAGAATTTAAATTACAACATGAGCGTGACTATAGTGAAAAATGGCTTCAAAGATTCAAGAAGCCTCAAGGAATTTCCATGAATAAAGTGTGTGGAGAAAAGCGGTCTGCAAAACACGAAGGAGCTGCCAAGTATGTGGATGAATTTGCAAAACTCATAGCTGTCGAGCAACTCAGTCCTGAGCAGGTGTATAATGCAGACGAAACTGCACACCTAGGATAACACTAACCACAGAAGATGAAGACCCCACAGGATTCAATCTAAGGATAGACTTACCATCTTAGGGTGCTTAAACCTTTACTATTTGTTTAATTTATATTTCTAGCAGTCCATGGTATACTCTAGACACATGGGAGATGTATGACTAGTGGGTTAAGAGGTGTGTTGATGAATTACCATTACATGACCATGGCTGGTCTGGCAAAATGGTTAATCCGGTATGGCTTTGGAACCAAGAGTGCCGGAAAATCGGTGGTGTACCTGTACCAATACTCAAAAAAGGTTTGCTAGTGTAACACAGATATTAAAAAAAAAAGTAATTTAAGGCCCAGAAATCATCATCCTATTAGCTTAACATCTGTGGCTGGAAAACATGTGGAAACCATCATTCAAGACAGATTTGGAAACTACTTAAGAGACCATTACTTAATAAACAATTCTCAGTATGCTTTTCGATGAAATCCCTCATGTCTGATAAATCTGCTTAATTTCTTTTATGATATAGTCAACATGTATGACAAAAGTACAGCAGTTGTGTTATCTATCTAGATTTTCAAAAAGCTTTTAATAAAGTTTCGCATCAAAGGTTACGAGCAAAAATTACGTCACATGACACTGATGGGTTTGTGCTTCAGTGGCTAAGAAATTGGTTGACTGGCCACTGACAAAGAGTTGTGATTAATGGTCTTGCCTCATAATGGTTCAATGTAACAAGTAAAGTGCCACAAGGATCAGTCATGGGATCACTTCTCTTTCTCATACATATCAATGATACTGATAATGGACTGCATTGCAAGATATCAAAACTTGTTGAAAAATAAATCAACTAATCAACTTGAACATCTACATCTTAGAAGTGACAGACAAACTGATGAACTGGGCTCATACAAGGCCACTGAATCTTGATACTGATATGTACAAAGTTTTACATATCAGTAGTAAAAATGAAAAGACAAGCCACGCCATGAATTCTGTTGAACTGCATTAGGTAAATGAGGAAAAAGATTCAGGCATAATAATCTCTGGTGACCTTAAACCAAGTAAGCAGTGCTCACAAGCAGTGAAAAGAGCAAGATAACATTTTTAATTCATAGGTAGGGCCTTTGAATTTAAGTCCGGAACCCTTTACAATTCATTGATTCATCCACATCTTGATTAGAATGGAGTACAGCATCGAGCTTTCAAGATGATTCCCAAACTGAGAAACAAATCCCAAGATCAGATTAAATGACAAATCTATCTAGCTTAGAAAATAAGTCAAGAGATGATCTAATACAAGTATTCAAAATGATTAAAGGCTTTGATAATCTCGATCTTTCATGTTACTTAAGACATAATTCATCTGATTCTACTCCTGGTAATGGTTAAAAATTCATGGGCAAACATTCATACTTTGAATGAGGGAGGTACTTCTTCAAAAGGATTGTTGACATATGGAACAATTTGCCAATTAATTAGAATGGTTGAAATGACAAATACAGATACATCTAAAAATAGACGATATATAATACATTTCAGGTCCACAACTTTCATTATTTGCACCATCATAGTTACAATAACAACAGTACTTAATTATCTATATGCCTTCTAACTTTTATTACACTAATCTGTGAGTTTCTAATATCTTCCACTAGCACAAACAGCTTTGAAAGAACGAAATGGTTTGTTGCTTTTTGAATTCCTTCATATATGGTGACTGATGCATTCATGGATGCGAATGTTCTATCCGATGGATTTTCGTGAAAGTGGTACCATTGGATTCCTTACACTCTCAAAAGTTAATGGGAGTTTTGGCACAGCAACTCCAATTCAAACAATTTGAAGTTCTCGTTAAGTGGCAGAGCTATGAAAAAGAGAAACTGTTGGCTAAAAGGATTCTATATCAACAGTTCAAATGTAAGGAATCAATTGTTACCACTTTCATCAAAATTTATCAAATAGAACACTAAAACAGGAGGGACACCAACAGTGTCTTGATGTTATTTTCAAATGTACATTCACACTGCATAATGACATTCAAAAACTGACCTTCATGTGGACAGCTGATATCAAACCTTCAAATAGTGCTGTCTTCAGATTCTACAGAGCTTTAGCTGGTTTGTAAATCAAATAACAAACTAAATGAACATGTAAAACAAGAACACTTGTCTACAAGGGTCTAAAAATGGCTATTTTTTTGTATCACTGATCCACTCCACAGAAATGACACCATCCATCATTTCAATCTAAAGTTTGCAAATATGTTCAATGAGTTCAGATGTCTGAAGAGGGATTGAATCATTGCATAAAGGGATATGTCCCTAACAGAGTCAGATTCTAACACCTGTACAGTCATGTGAACTCTTTGGTTATCTCTTAAACCAAATGATGCATGGTGCCACCGAGTGGAGTACCTGTTTATTACAACAATGTAGTTTAACCATTAACAGGATCCACATGTCATCTATAGCATAAATAAAAGGCAAGTCATTGTATCTTAATATTTTCATACAGTAATCACTGATGGTTTAGCCTACTTGATTATCATCTAGCCCCACACTTTCCCTTCGCTTCATAAATATATCACTAATGAGCTGTCTTATATCAAGAGTTAGAGTAAGTTATAATAGTGTAACTGGAAATTCCCACACTCTTAAATCATTCTTTACAGTAGCAACAACAATTCCATTAGAGTAGAACACAGACCACAAACCTTGAAAGCCTGTGTCTGTAAACGGATAAATCACCCACTATACCAACACTGCAAAATAAAATTTATGAAATTCCAAAGTAACTGACGTGGCATCCACATGTGAAACAGTGCCAATGTTGTTTAGATCAATTCTCCTTGTAAAACAACTGATACCATAACACCCATTATTTCAACATATTACCTTTACTTCACCTGAGATCATTCATAGGAGTTCCTAACTTTCTAAATGTTTAATTCATCGAACCAAATGCAGATACAAAACCACATCCCCAATATTATCAAAAGGAACAAAATAACATCACTTACGAAGTGACAGGCCACTGTGTACACTGCCCGAGTGCAGATCTGCATACGTTTTGGGTGTGTACTGTTCAAAGTTGGCAGGATTGGAGAAGTAATCACGCAATCTGGGCAATTCATAACCCGCTTCAACCAGCTCCGTGTGCAACTCTAGAGCAGTTAGCAAAAGTTTTTCCTGTAGTAGTTTTGTGGCTACATCATCCCATGATGGACCTGTGTGTCGTTCACGCTTCTTAATTTCTGAATTAGGTATATTAGGTTCTACGGTTTCACTCACTGACGTCTTCGCCTCCGCCATAGTAAACAGACTGGGATACGAGCGCTAAATATTTATTTATTTTCCCTCTTCTCCCTTTCTTGTGATAGATAAACCAACTACCAAAAGAATGCCTAGAATTAATTTACAGATATCAGTACAATATATTTTTTGTGATAGATTATCCTTGATCTATAAGTAACGAAATATAATTTTGATATGCTCGTACTTACCAGAAGACGAACTTTAAAGCTAAAATTGGATCCAGGTTATTCGGTGTAAAAGTCATTAATACGTGGACTATGCTGTCTGTATGACAAATCATTGGTAAAAATTTTTATTCTTTTCAATACTAAAATTGACAGTCGCATGAAGCTTTTAGAATACCAATCATACGCTCAAACTTCTAAAAAAAAAAAATCATCAACCAGCAGTTTCCATAGATCAATAACTACGTCTGTACCTTTATCATTACATCATTTGAACATGTCCACTTGCACGAGTGTAAAACTAGGCGTACAAAATCATTCAAAGTTTCGTATTAGGAATGTCCATACAAAAAGAGTGTTTTAGTTCAATTCGATATAAAGCATATCTATTGGTGTCAATGACTATCCAAGAATAATATGATTAACTCGAAATGACCTCATTAGTTTCATAATAATAGTTACGGTAAATATCTGTTCCTCACTGTGGCACAGAGACAACTGAAGCTCAATTTTCATTTTGAATCTATAATACATAAACTACGTTCTCATATATAATCGTTCAGGCGTATTTACTTGTGATTAATATAGGAAAGGTTAGCCGAACTTGTCAATAGTGTGACGTCATCATGCCTCTTTGATCATGTCCGCCATCGCTTTGGCTCCGGGAAAAGTTACTTAATATGTGTCCCCGTCCAGCCTGGAGGTTAGTGATGGCTAGGATCATGCATAGTAAGACGATCCTCTGACGAACCCATTTCATTGCGGTTTTGGCGTGAAATGTTTGGTAGTGAGGCGAGGGAGTGTGGCTTTGCAAGGCAACGAGGAACGTACATGGGAAGCAGTTGTCTTCATGAGTTTCCATGCGAACTCAGACGAAGACTTCGAAGTGTCGATGCAAGAACTTTGTTATTAATTCAGTTGTGCTTTGTAGAAACTTTTTATAAAGCTTTGATACTGTAGCAATTTTACGTGGATTATAAATGGCGGGGAGACTAGGAAGGGTAAGTAACATGCATATAAAAGTATGAAGGAAACGTGACAAGCTGAAATTATGACATGCCAAGAGTTTACGAATGATGAAATACAAATAAGACTGGTTAGAACACATTATATATCAGAAAAAACACTTTTAAAGTATCTGGTTGTTAGATTTAACCACTGATAATAAAACTGAGAACAACTGTTGTAGTGTTGTGATTCCAGCGACTATTTAAGAATGAAAATAGATTTGTTAAATTTGACAACATAAAACAACTGATTGCTATAATCATATGAATTCTTTTTGATGAAACAAATGAATATATTTCTGCAGGCAGAGAATATTTCAATGTAAACATAAGGCAATATTTCAAGGGGAAACAAACCCAATTGTTTCATCTGTAACTGAAATTGTAAAAGTGTAGTAAATCATCACTAGTGATTTATTTGTACAATACTCTCATCCTCAATGGCAGATGCCACACACACCCGCACTGTGCACTGCAAGAGATAAGTTAAGTTTGGCTCGGCTAGGCTCAGAGGTCATGCAGGCTGGCTATCTGGGACACAGAGGTCATACAGGCTATCTTGGGCTGTGAATTACGACTAAGATGCTGGGTCCTCGAGTCTTGTTGGATGACATCAACTTTCGTTGTCAGATTAATCACACATAAGTCAATGTGTCACCTGTATCCGTCTGTCTGTCCGGAGTCTTAACTACCAGTTCACCTTCTATGGTTTATAAGTTCACAGTTCAAAAACCCTAATTTGAACGGTTGTTTTCGAACATCTTCAGAGGCGAATGTCATAGGACCTGAATATATTAATTTTATAAAAAGGTTTCATCTGTAACATAACCCATCCCCTACCTCTGAGACTGCACACTTGTTTCCCACCATATAAAGAATTGAATGGCATACAACCCATGATTCATAGTAGTTGAATCTTTATATCTTTAACAAAAGGGATCAAAGTGAAGTTTATCATAGTTCACAAAATGAAACTTCCGTCTCTGGTCATGGAACATAATACAGATGATTGTCTTGACATATATTGGATCTTCTAACTCCATTTTCATATCTGATCGGAAGCATCGTGAAATTGTTCTTCATAAAGTCGAGCACCATCATGAAAGGAAACTGTGCTGACGTGACTTCTTTCAGATACATCGTTGCAGTCCTTCACCTACGATGTCTACAATAATTTTTATAGTTCAACTTTTTTTTCTCTATCTTATCATCCTTTAATTCAACTTCAGATGATTTGCGTCTAATCCTCTATCTATCTATCCGTCTTAGAACCCAAAACTTTCATTCCTTTTGGAATTATGCAGTTAATTTCCATGAGAACGAAGACCGCTTTAACCCTTCCAAATTTCGTTTCATGCTCTCACTTCTGTTTGTCATCAGAATCTTTGCACTCTTTAACTCATCTCTATGGAGCAGCGATTGTTCGCAGTGCGGGATTGTTAGTATATTGGCCAGGGATTAGGTCTAATGATGTCTGTGAGGTTAGTCTGTCGTTGACTAAAGTTGATACAAAGGTAAGATCAAGACTCGTCTCTGGTATGTGTAGGTGGCATCTGAGGTGACAAGTGTGACGTCAAGTATCTCATCCAAAGCACTGATCATATTTATATACCTTTCAGCTGTGTTCTACACAGTTGTCCTAGAGTGAGGGGACGGATGATAAGCATTAAAGTTCCCAACGACAATAATGAGCGAATTCTCAGTCTCAAAATGAAGTTCCGTAGCCTGAACATCCACTTTTATCATGACTGTGTCTTGGATGGCAAACACAGCTACATGGTACGACAGCCAGCGTTTTCGAAAGCTTTGGTAATTGGTGAACTTGAAGAACCTTTCACGTAGGAATGTTTCTTGCAGAAAGTAAAGTGCGACATGTATTTCGTCTATTGTCATTACCTCTTTGAGTAGGTGGTTTTTCCGTCGTGTATAGGCGTTCCAACGTCTAATCTTTGAGAAGTGTTTTGAGTTGTGTGTGGGAGGCTGGGTATTCAACATCTTCGTGAACATGTTTACTCCGTCCATGCTGAAAGTCGAAGGTCGTGTCTTGTCTCGTAATTTTCTCCCTACCGTCGTCCGTCACTCCACTAGACAATCTGGTTAAGTGAAGCAGGTATTTATTGTGATCTTGTCAACTCAGTCACCATCGTCATCTTCCATACTAGTCGGTGACGATTCCGTAGGCATTTGTTTAGGTAAAGTTACTGTGACTCGTTTGTGTCAGCTGATGGGGGCGTGTTTACATTTCGGAGTTGCGGTTTTAATGATTTGATTGTGACTCAAGGACACACACACAACTGCTAGATCATGCGGGCCAGAGTATGTGCGTACTTGGGCTTTCGTGTAAACGTAACTGTTGCAGACTGTGTGTGCTGGTCTCAACTCCGCACTGCTGACGTTGTCTACTGCACTGCTGACGTTGTCTTCTGCACTGCTAACGTTGTCTACTGCACTGCTAACGTTGTCTACTGCACTGCTGACGTTGTCTACTGCACTGCTGACGCTGTCTACTGCACTGCTGACGATTGCCTGGGGGTCATTTCTGGTCGGATGTCATGAGGGTTCTCAGGTAATCAGTTTCTTTCCTCATTTCCTGCATCTGTTGCTAGAATCACGCCATTTCTTCACTTAACATTTTTACTCGTTTCAAGTTGTTCTGAGCTCTCCACATCAGTTGTTCCTAGCTATCCACATCAGTTGTTCCTAGCTATCCACATCACTTGTTCCAAGCTATCTACATCACTTGTTCCTAGCAATCCACATCACTTGTTCCTAGCTATGCACATCACTTGTTCCTAGCTATGCACATCACTTGTTCCTAGCTATGCCATCACTTGTGCTAGCTATGCACATCACTTGTTCCTAGCTATGCACACCACTTGTTCCTAGCTATCCACATCACTTGTTCCTAGCTATCCATATCAGTTGTTCTCTTGAAAGACGTTCTAGATTCTTAAGAGTATTGGTTTACGTCATTCACTATACTGTTTCGTCAATTTCTCCTCTGGAAACCGATGTTTACATTTTTTCATAGTCTGTGATTTTGGTTCTCCATGGCCCTTTCATTGTCCTACTTTCCGTCCTCTTTACCACAAGATATAAATATGGATATCAGGTTGTGGAGCCTCTGTCCGGTGGGAGAGGGTCTTACGAGAGTCGTCGTCTGCATTTCACCTCACGGCAGAGGTGGGAATACTTATTACCTTCGAAGGTTCACATAAAAGTGCTGCCTGGCTCAGTTGGACCCTGGCCGAGGGTGTGACCTGCTGTCATATAATCTCGCTCTCTCACAAGCTTCGTTCGTAGCCTCAGTGGACAGCTTCGATTCCAAGCATAACGGTAACTCCCCCTACGAGCAGTTGGGACATACAGCCTCGCTCTGCCTCCCTGGCCGTATGGCTCATAGACGTCTGACGCTTGTAGCACCTTAACGCATACACTTGGTGTTTAAGATATCCACAGCGTCGCACCTTTACTCCAGCACCTGTCCCAACCAAGTACAGTCAATACAGTCCTCAGCCCCAGCCGCTGTACCTGAGACAGCTTCACCACAATGGCATATTGGATCCCATTAGAATAGTCTTGGTGACCTTCTCATCGCTGTTCAATATACCTAGGTTAAATTGCCTTTCCTGCCAGCTAATATCTCCTTCTCCATAACACCCTGGGCTTCCTGGTTGTGTGCCTTTAAAATCAGCTTTACTTTATACAGAGGAATACAACGGAATTAAAAAAAAAAAAAAAAGCAGACCAATGGGGTACGAACGAGACTGTGATAGAGGAAGATATCAGAAACTCATCAACTAGACTGGTAAAGTGAAGACAATGCAGATGTCTTATGGAGAAAAAACTTGTAAACTTTTCACGTAGCTAAGGTTACAATGTAGCGGAAAGTTTACCTTTTAATAATTCTGCAACAAGAGCTCCAAGAATTCTACTGATGTATTCATAAGTTCCTCACAGAGCTTTGAGCAGCTGCCGTCTCCACTCTTGGGGCAATTCTTCCTACGACAGCGTTGATGTCCGTCCCGCATCTCTTCTCCCTTTGCACATCCCAGTCAGTCGTGCGTGTCTTCTACGGTAAGGTGTTGAAAACTCCATCCACCTGCACCTGCAGGGACCGGGAGGAACGCCCTCAGCCTAGCCGTCACGAAGTGTAAACAAACCCGGTCGGTTTAGTGGCTGTCCAGCTTTTCAACACTTTTTTACTGATAGTTTGGCGATAAACACACACCACCACCTCTCCACATTTACCGCGACATTACTCCCACCACGATAGCACATATAGTCTTACATAACCGGTCATCTTTAAGGAGACTGATGGAATACAACAAGAGAAGTCTTACACACCCGCACACAGCCCTTGACACAAACAGAACGCGGTGTCTTTCGGGTCAGAACTCCAGAACAGGTGGTGGGCGAGTTCAACGGAGTCAGATATCCTGGGTAAATATTTCATACATGATAGAAAATTACTTGAATCTATAGAACTCAGCCTTCCTTAAGTCTTGGACATTGGTG
>JAUTXX010503733.1:0-12343 GCA_032273605.1 Panulirus laevicauda | reverse complement strand
TAAGGGTGTAAGACATGTGGTGTAGGAAGATAGGAGGGTGACTTGTTCCAAATGAAGGTTCTTCTGCTGCAGGGGTGTGTGATGTCACCATGGTTGTTTATTTTGTTTGTGGATGAGGTGGTGAGGGAGGTAAATGAGAGAGTTTTTGAGAAAGGAGCCAGTCTGTAGAGGATGAGAAGGCCTAGGAAGTGAGTCAGTCACTCGCTGAAGATACAGTGCTGGAGGCAGATTCAAATGAGAAACTGAAGTTGGTGAATGAACTTGAAAGTGTGTGGGAAAGGAGGAAGTTTAGAATAAATATAAAAAAAGCAGTTACTTGGTTGAGCAGGGATGCGGGACAGGTTAGTTAAGGAGTGACTTGGAATGGAGAGAAATTGGAGGAAGTAAAGTGTTATAGATACCTGGGACTGGACATGGCAGTAAATGGAACCATTGAAGAGAAAGTGAATCAGAGGGTGGGTGAGGGGGCGAAGGTTCTGGGAGCACTGAAGAATGTGTGGAGAGAGATCGTTATCTGGAAGGGCAAAAATATATGTTTCAAGGTATAGTAGTCCCAATAATATTATATAGATGCGAAGCATGGGCTATAAAATAAGGCTATGCAGAGGAAGGTGGATGTGTTGGAAATGAAGAAGGTATGCTAAAATGGACTGGATATATGGAGAGAAAGAGTGAGGAAAGGTTGATAAAGATATGTGTGTCAGAAATAGAAGGAATAAGGAGGATGGAGACCAAATTGGAGAAGTAAGGTTGGAGTGAAAAAGATTTTGAGCAATCAGGGCCTGAATATGCAGAAGAGTGAAAAGGTGTGTACAGGATAGAGTGCATTGGTACGATATGGTATATAGGGGTCGAAGTGTTGTCAGTGGACTGAACCAGGGCATGTGAAGTGTCTGGTGTAAACCATGGAGAGGTCTAGAAGACCTAGTTGTGGATAGAGTACTATAGTTTTGGTGCATTACACATGACACCTAGAGAATGGATGTAAGCAAATGAGACCTTTCTTCATCTGTTTCTGGTGCTAACTCACTGATGCAGGTAACAGTGAACAAGTATGAAAAGGAAAAGAAATTCTAACTAGAATAAACGTGAAATTCACAGAGTGGAAAGGAAACCAAACTGAAGAGTTATGGGATTAAACAAATCTTAACTTTTTCATACCCACACAAAATTTTGGCACAGAATGGGAATTTTTTAGTGTTATATAGAAAACCTAAAATACAGGACATACATACGAATGTTATAAGACTTTACAGCAATCAATTCTATCACTGTCCAAAAATTTGTTTTAGGTTCATTGTAAATAAGAAAGCTCTTAGCTCTTGTGCATTAATCCACACTTTTATTTTGAGCACTGCACACCAGATATAGAATCAGCCTTAGCAATAAATCAGCATAAAGTAAAAATATAGCAAAGAGCAAAATCATGCCCTTAAACTCATTTTTTTTTCACAGTACACATATTAGTATCAAATAACTATTTTACAACATAAAGTATCAATTTCTGTTTTATATACCAAAGATATATAAAAAGAGATATCTTTTTACAATGTCAAGATGCAGACCTCCTTAGTGTCAAAAATAAATAAATTGACATCCTGAATTGCTGAACTTGCTTTTCACAATAAAAAATAGTCTGATTACAATCTAAAAAAGCCTCACAAGTTACAAAATAAGAAAATGAATTCTACAAAATGGTAATGGACTAAAAATTCACAATTCTCATACCGGATGTGAAGACCTCATACATTTTAATTGATCTGGTCTCTCTCCATAATCTTTTTCATTGTGAAGAAGAAAAGCAATCCCTAAGCTTTCATGACAGCATGATGTGTATTCCTCCAACGTTCATAGTAGCAATGCTCATCTCCATAAAGGAAACTGATATCACTCACTCAGTTCTTATGCATATAAATAGTCTATGTCTATACAGGCACTGGTTTTCATACATCATACGTAACAGCTACAGATGTAAGCAAATGAGGCCGTTCTGATGCTACCTCATTAAAGCAAAAGAAATTAGGTGTAAAGGAGAAGTCCATATCTAATAGAGTATGTTTAATTTTCTTTCTAATCAGCTGTATGATGTGGCACCAGTTTAAATTATTTCAATTTGTAAAGTACAAGTAAACAAACCTCTCACAACAACAGTTCACAGAGCGATGTTTCCATAGCAACATTTGAGAATCAGGGTGCAAATTCGTGGAAGAACACTAAGTTTTTGCAAGAGTTGACAAGTCTGAGGAAAATTCATATTCTTTCAAATTTTCTTTTCAATTAATAGTGAAACATTTAGGTATAATGTATGATTTTTCAGCTAAAATGCCTTTCATAATGATATCAAAGCAAAAAAATATTACATTCATATTGTATTCCAGCCACTGATGGTCACCTTAAAAGGAACACCAAATTTTCATGTTCTTATTGTGCCATTTGAATGAGATCTACCCAACCTGAAAACATTTAAATTGGTAATGTGATATTCAAAGGCATCAACAAACATAAATATCACATACTGAAATGGATAAACTTACTTTGGAAGGTTTGACGTAACATTCACAAGCTATCTCAGTAAAAATCATAAAATATCGTCTGATTTACTGATGTGGAAAAGATGTAGATTCAGAGTTTAATTTACATCACATTAGAGCACAGTATATCAATAGTAAACTAACATGTCTCACGTATAGCCCATACATGAGAATTAGACTGGGGAAATTTTTGATCTGGAATGTAACCCCTTCATAACATGGATTTCAATTACTTATTCAATGACATTCCACTATAACAATAGATCACAAGGAATGTAACTGTTATTTGGTGAGAATCCCCTATATCATAAGAAACTCATAATCACTCAAAGTAAGTGAAATTTACATGAAAACAAGTTTTTTCAGACAACATCTTCAAATAATGATACAAGTGATCTGCATCTTCACTATGTTAACTACCTTAATTTCATCAAGAAAAAAATTATGCCATCATTCACAGAATTCCCACAAAATATGCTTCATCTACATAATTCAATGTCTAAATTTAGATGATCTTCATCAATGTACTAGACAGGCCAGCATTCCT
Organism: Panulirus laevicauda; assembly: GCA_032273605.1. Taxonomy (NCBI): domain Eukaryota; kingdom Metazoa; phylum Arthropoda; class Malacostraca; order Decapoda; family Palinuridae; genus Panulirus; species Panulirus laevicauda. The sequence continues at coordinate 9,265 of JAUTXX010503733.1, read as the reverse complement.
TAAAATTTATGTTCATCAGTACACCTACTACTATAAGTTGCATTCTCCTGATATAAAATAGTAACCACCTGTGAACAGTCAGTGACATAAAACACTTCCGTGTTTACTGCAACTCCATTAAGACTTCCATGAGTTACATTCTTCTAAATCAGTATATCATGGAAGACTAAGCCTTAAAGAATAATCATCCATGTTCCTGCATGTCAATGAATGCAACAGAGAAGTTTAGATAAAGAACTTTGAACACCAACTGTAAAAAAGTTCTTAATATAGGTGCATCTGATTCAGAACTGGGTGGTGAGTTACCATTCTATGGCAGATCTTTGTGCCCTAGTTCCTTCCTGCTTACCTGTAAGAAAAAATAATATATAATAAAAGAATAATCTTATTTTAAACACAACACTGATGTAGCTTTCATAGGTACAGTAATTTACTTCTCATCAAGAACATACATTTAGAAAAGGAACTGCTACTGATATTCTGCATGAAATATTCACAACACAACTACACACTAAAAATGTCCCTAATCACTGCTTGGAGTAAACGTTTATAAAAACAACAGTAAGAAACCTCAAACAAATTGCAGCATCAATTTCACTACCAAAAAAAAAACACTCAAAATAAAAATAAAAATAAAATAAGAATCCTGACACATCTGAAAATTATTCAGTCATAGAATTTGATAAGGGTTGGATGGAGTTTACTAAAGAGGATGCGATTCAAAGAGACAACACTCATGTAATTCTGAGATTAAAAAGAGTCTACAAGTACTTGCATAGACTAGCCATTTTCTGCAGTACGAAGGGTTTCTTATGGTAAATATTCACCATACATTTCAGCCACTGTATCTGCCAATAGTCTAACAGCTATCCTCTTAAATCTTTCTGTCTCTTTTTAGTCAAAATTATCTGAATAGCTATAAATTGGTTCATTTTGGTGGCCATGGTAGTTGGCACACATTCTCGTACCAAGTGAGGTACTGCAGATTTTTGTTTTTACATGTATCTGGTTTCCTTTGCTTCTTTCTATATCTTCTACATGCTATGAAAAACCTTCCATACTTTCATACATATGGCATAAGCCTCCCCCAAGCTAACATAAAGTATTCTTTAGCATATGATTTTGAGCAGTGCTCTTTGGTCTTTGACACAAGACAGTGCAGAGATAACTGGCAGTAAAAATCTTTATATCTTGGCTATCCTATCTCGTACTAAATATGGGAAGTGATATAATACAAATAATTATATAGAAAATATAAAAAACAATGAAAATGCCAAGTATATCACAGTAAGAAACAGTTAGTAGCTAAACTGCTTAAGGTTAATATTGTATGTTCCATTTTGTTTTGAATGGAAGACAAAGTGAAATGATACACAAAGGTGACAAATAAGTAGAGAGAATGGTGAAGTTCTTATCTATACAATTGTAAGTAAACAAAGGGTTTTCGATTAAAGTAATTTATACTGTGCACTCTTCACCATCTGTGAAATCTGATGTCCTTCTAAAGAATCAGTGTAAAACCTAAAGGCCAAGAAGTCATGCATGCACCCTTGTAGCTGACATGACTGCCTCTATTCTTGTTTTTATTGTAGATACATTACTGGAAATACCACTAACTACTGAACACTGTTTTTCCTCACATGATGGCAAAAAAATGATAAATTCAATATTCCATAAAATACCATAATGTGTAGCATTCTTTTCAGATGTATAAAATTCAAAACACATCTTCTCAAAGTTTTATCTTTTGCAAACATCCTAGTGTCTCTGCAACCGCTGCTGCTTAATCTTTGGCATTTCTTATGAGAAGATGATTGTTATGTAGTTAAATCATATATACAAATGAAAAAATCCAAAAATTGGTGCTTCATATCTATATATCTTTGAGGACAATGCAACATCCTCTCATAACAAGCATTAGATCAATTATGCACAATACAGTCAAAGTCATTCACAGCATTAACTCAGCTAATTAAAATCTTGTTAATGATTCTTTTTGACATAAAAATTTCTCGATGGTAACTGCCAAGACAATAGTAAACATGTTACCATTACTGGATAATTCCAGGTAAAAGAACAGTGGTATATCTGTTACCAGAGAAACCAAGTTTTTATAGCTATGCACTCGATAACTCAACCTTTACAGCACAACATGAAAACTGCATAGATCTAAGAATCAGATATAAAATGCATAGAAAAACAGATTCTGGTACCATTATAAGAACAGGTAATTAAAAACATTAACCTCAATTCCAATATTTTCCATCACTGCAATAGTTCTCAAAACGTTCAAATAATCCACTGTGATTTCAAAATTGCTCAAAACTTATAAGATGCCTTCAATGAGTCATAAAGAAATGTGGAGTCTATATTTTCATCCTGTCTGTTGATTAACACATCTCTCACTATGTTCTTTTCTTAACATTCTTACATGCTATCATGTATTCTAAAACTCAATCCCATTCATTATTCTCTTCCTCTGACATGTCAGCATCATTCCCTGGTGGTTCAGGGAGATGTATGTTTGACAATAGATCCCTCATAGCATCCAAGAGTGTGTTGACTGATGCCCTAAGATCTCCAACTTCCCGCAACACTTCATCGGCACCAGGTTCACCTTCTGCTGCTGCTGCTGCTGCTCCTTCCTCAGCCCTACAAAGACATTGCTGGTTTAAGAAAAAACTCACTGTCTTCTTCTTGAGGATTACTTAATAACTCTGCAACCTCCTTACATAAGCCAATGCTATTAAATCACTAGAGAGAGAATGTGAAATGGGTGAGCAACTGTGTGTGTCACATTATCAGTTCACTGAGAAACCTGAAACACTTATCATATTTAAGTATGAGTAGTTACAGTTGGACTGAGGTATTAAATTAACTATTGTAATACATTTCTAAAGCCACTACTAGGTTTATTAGTAATTTTCAGAAATGCTAATACTAAATCTGCTCAAATATCTAGTCATTTTCTTTAAACGATTCTCTTACTACCCAATACATTCATCATTTACATCTCGTGTAAAAAACAAAATCCTGGTCAAAAGTACATAAAATGGGTGAGATTTGGATATTAATACCTGTACTGTATTCAGAGGCAAAAGCAGGTACTCTGGCTTTTAAAGCAAGATATTCAAGAGCATTCCCTTCTCCCATTTTGATACAATATAACAGTTCTAATGATGCTGAGACTGTGAAAGATTTCAGTAATCATGGCAAAAGGCAAAGAACTGATTCTGTACATCATAACACTAAAAGTACTTTTTCCCTAATACTTACAATACAGCTTACAGGTTCTAGACAATCTAAAACCCTGGCAAAACATTACATGCGAAGGATGCTAATAAGCACAAAGAAACATGAAAAAAGTCTAAAATTTTGTAAAAAGAACAACTTCCAAAGACTGAAGAAGTACATGTATTTACTGTGAAAAACATGGTCATTTTTATTATATCTGATCGCCATTTCCCATGTCAGCGAGGCAGTGTGAGAAAACAAAGAATGGTCCATCAACTCATATACACATATATGTACATAAATGCCCATATCCGCACATATACATATATATATCAACATATACACAAATACATACACATACTCAGACATATACATATATTCACATGTACATACATGGTGTAGCGATCACCACTGCTGACAGTGACACATCCATAAACTTTGAATTCTGGTTGCAACAGCTGTACATTCTCCCAAAGGGCTCGTCAATAAAGTGGGTACCTGGCTTTGATTGAAGCATTATGTTAGCTGTCCCAGCTAACAAAAAAAAAGGGGGGCTTGCACTGCCATTCTGACAATATCTCATTGTAGGTACTCATAAGTAGGAAGGTAATCATTTTCTCTGAAATTATCATTTTCAACTTTTAGTATTAAATCATTTGATTATTTTTCAAGGAAATATGAATTTCACATTTTCATTTTATTTTTGTTAAATGTTCTAAAACCTTACTGACTTTTTTATACATAAAATCATTTATTTTTCATTTTAACCACTTGAGTTCCCAACCATGACGACCACTCTTCAACCTCTTTTCGACAATTGAACCCTCCCATCATACATACACAATAACTGACCCCTTGGGATTTTCTAACCACAATCTTATCTTTGTTGCTTTCAATCCCTATCCCTACCTCAAAATACCAACAATGGCACTTTAGGAGAGCTCAGTGGCAATTCATGCCCAGCTTCTGTACTGACTTTCCTTGAGACTTGTGTTGCCTTCCTGACGAGGATGACTCCGGCTGTGCTGATTGCACTGCAAATATTATCTTCGTAAGGATGGAGTCCTTCCTGCATCCCCTATTCTACCAGATCTTTCACCCCTCAATCATGGTTGGATCATTCCTGCTCTGATGCCTAATCATGGTTGGATCATTCCTGCTCTGATGCCTAATCATGGTTGGATCATTCCTGCTCTGATGCCTGTCAAATTAAGGAAAAATGTATCAGGCCATGAACTGAATCTCGGTATGCTTTCATATCCAATCAAAATCACTGCAAAGCTGTTCACCACCAAATCAAACACACCTTCATTTAAAGAAAGTGTGTGAATTTGACTCCATCTTCCACTGATAAACCTTCTGTAATGCAACCTTTCCTCTGGTTTTCCAACATGATCAATCCTCAGCCTACTCTCCAACAAATAAAGCCATTCTTTTCAATACCTTATTCTCCTTCAACCAAATGACTCGATGTACTCTATTCAGCATAGGACACCTCTAGCAGTTGACGGTGAGTGTGCCATAAAAGCTATGGGTCACTTAAAAATCCTGGTCTTGGTAAACAGTGAAGTATTTGGTCAATGTACAATTCAGAAACTCACACAAGGTTTCCATATCCTTTGCCCACAGTTTTTCAACTCAGCTGGTCAGTAACAATCAAAATGCCATAGAGGATAGCACCTCATTCTCATATTGCCCAAACTACAAGGAAAATGTACACAAAACAAAGTGTATAGATTAATATAAATAATATATATGAATGAGAGTTTGGGTGAATGAGTATCAGCAAAGTTCATTCAGAATAAGATGTTTCGGAAGAGGTTAACAGCGTCAGATAAGTAGAACATACAGGAACCTAGGTTAAGGGGACAAGTGGGGAAATGGTAACAGGCAGTGGTGAAGTGGAGATGAAGTGGGTACTTTAAAAGATTGTTGAATATCTTTGATGACAAGGTAGCAATGTAAGGTCCAGCAGGTATGCAAAATAAAATCATGGCAAGTGGTTCGGTGATGAAAGCCTTATGTAAGATTAAATGTCGCATTGTGGCTGGGGTGAATGGTATGCAGTCGAATTCTTTAAAAAAGGGGTGACTGTATAGTTGACTAATTACTTAGGATTTCCAGCAAGATGCCTGACGATTGGCAGAATGCATTTATAATGCCATTACATAAAGGCAAGGGAGACAAAGGTGAGCGTTTAAATTACAAAGGTATAAGTTTGTTGAGTGCACTTGTTAAGTTGTATGGGAAAGTGGTTGAAAGGTTGGTGGTATGAATAGAGCATCCGACTAGGGAGGAACAATTAGGTTTCAGGAGTGGTATAGAATGTGTGCATCATAGTCTTTACACTGAAGTGAGAAACACTTAGAGAAACAAAACAATCTGTATGTGGCATTTATGGATCTGAAGAAAGTATATGATAGGGTTGATAAAGATGCTTATGAGAGGAGTTACAAATATATGGTGTGGGAAGAAAGCTCACTAGAAAAAGACAGTAGTTTTTATGAAGGGAGTAAGGTATGCATGTGAGCAGGAAGAGTAGAGGGTGAATGGTTCTACATGAAGGTGGGTCTGTGGCATGGGTGTGTGACATCACTATGGCTGTTTCTTTGCTTATGGTTGAGGTGGTGAGGGAAGCAAATTTAAGGGTCTTGGAAAGAGGGGCAAGTATGCAGTCTATAGAGGGTGAAAAAGCCTAAAAATTGACTTATACATTTAGAGATGACACAGTACTGGTAGCAGATTTGAGAAAGTGCAGAAGTTTGAGTCTAAGTTTGGGAGAGTGTGTGAATGGGGAAAATTGAGAGTAAATGTGAATAAAAGCAAGGTTATTAGGTTTAACAGTGTAGAGAGACAGGTTAGCTGGATTGTAAGCTTGAATGGGGAAAACTTGAGGAAGTGAGGTGTTTCTGATACCTAGGGGTGGACATAGCAATGAATGGAACCACAGATGCAAAGGTTGAGGAGGCAAAGGTTTTGAAAGCATTAAGGAGCATGTGGAAACAGAGGTTGCTATTCAAAAGGGTAGAAATGGGTGAGTTTGAAGGTATAGTAGTCAGTAGTCCTAACAATGTTGTAAGGAAGTGATGCATGGGCTACAGATGAGAATGCACGAAGAGGGTGCATGTGTTTGAAATGAAATGCTTAAGGACAAGATATGATGTATGGAGGGCTGACTGAGTAAGTAATGATAAGGTAAAAGATAAAGGTATGGTAATAAGAAGAGTATACAAAAGAAAGCTGAAGAGGGTGTGTTGAAATGGTTTGGAAACATGAATGAATGAGTAGAGGTTGACAAAGGGGACATATATATCAGAAATGAAAAGGACAAGGAGGGGAAGACCAATCAGAGATGGAAGATTGGAAGGAAAAAGATTTTGAATGTTCAGGGCTTAAACAGCAAGAAAGAAATGGAGCAATGTGGCATTCAAGGGGTGATGCACTGTCAGTGGTTGAATGAAGGCATATAATGAAGATGGAAGAACAGTCTGTGGGGCCTGGTTATGGATAGTGAGCTGTGGTTTTGGTGCATTACATGTAACAGAGAATAAAAATGAGCAAGGACTTTTGTTTAATTGTACTCAACACTACTATTGTGAGAAAGAACACACAAGTAATAAAGACAACAAAAAGTATATACATAATTCACCATTTCCCATGTTAGCGAGGTAGTGTTATGAACACAGGACTGAGCCTTAGAAATATCCCCACTTGGCCCACTTCTCTGTCCCTTCATTTGGAAAATTAAAAACAGGAGGGGACGATTTCCAGCCCCCCCCAACTCCCTCCCCTTCTAGTCACCTTCTACAACATGCAGGGAATACGTGGGAAATATTCTTTCTCCCTCATCCCCAGCGATAATATGTTTCTTGTTGGAATAAAATCTTAACTTCAACCTTTTGTAGTTTTTCTGTACTGTGGGGTTTAGTATTCATGTTTGCTTGTACATCAATTAAAATCAAAATATCATTTTGCAGTAGTGTCTCAGGTGATAACATTGCATAAGTCTGGATTATTTGTGAAAAGCAAATCCACTGTATCATCCCTTCTGGTTGAAAGCAAAGTTGTCACATAGACAACAGAGTTTCTTTTTTTTTTGCAAAAGTTTGTCTGAACTACTGTACACACAGTTCTAAGCTACAGCACTGTTTCTCATCCTTTACCATCTTTGTTTTAGCAGGATGAAATCTTCTACAAGGATCACATACAGGACTGGGTTTCAACAATTTTCATGGATGGATTCCAAGTCCCTAGCAGTCCTAAAAATTCATGTGGTTTTGTAGATGGTGGTTTTGAATGGGTGTAGCAACATCAGACCTGTATGTCAAAAAATCAGTGTCCATCATGTCTTACTTCTGGAAGATGTACCATGATTTCATGTCGTTCATTTGCCTGTGGGAATATACTGTACTGTTCCTGTAATATGGAGATTCTGGTAATGCAAAGTATAGCCTCCTTTCTCTTCTAACAATGACTTGCATGCTTATGAGAAATTGAAATAATACCTGTTCCTTTAATGATATCTGCAAAAAAATCCTCACCACAGCAGATACGTAGACAACAAAAATGCCATAAGTCCCCATGTACAGCTTCCCTTACTGAACTGTAGAGGGCCCATACCATCTACATTTGGTGAACAATGTTATGTGTTCTACTTGCACTTCTTTCAATTAAGCTGTCCAAGAATAAACTAATTCATGGCAAACATTATCCAACTTCAAAAGGAAATAACTCTACTTATGACCATATGGACACATGCTCTGACTGCCTGATGACAACCTTCAAGCAGTGCTGTACAATATCTTAAAGGCACAGACATAACATAAAAACCAAACCTGTATATATGTATCAAGAAAATTAAGCACAGTAAATTATGGCAATGTAAGCATGGAATCCTAGCTAATGTACTGTAAACCAGATAGTGTATGGCATACAGACAGACAAATAAAAGCAAATCAAATCTAAAGCTGCATCTTCCTTAATGAAAGTCATTAATTGAAGGTCTCACCTTGCACCCTCTGTTGAATTTGGGTCATAGTTGGGAAGCAGCGAATGAAAGAATGAAGCTAAAATACTGGACGAGTTGGGTGTCTGCTGTCCAGGTGGTGTAGGCCTACTGTAGCCACAGACTGAGTCAGGAGGTGGCAATGGGTCATAACTCATTATTGGAGTGTTGGCTATGGCCTAGAAAAAAGATTAACTTCTATTACTTATGCCTATCTTCATGAAACTAATATTAGCTCAAATGGAACTTTCAAGTAATGTACAGAAAATATCAAGGAAACAGTTTGACAAAAGCAACACAGGTTGCCTCCAGCCTCAATTACAAAATCATATTTCATTAGTCTTTTCATATCTCACCACAAACTTAATGAATTACCTGAATATGGCTTCACAAACTAGTTAATCCTGATACAACCCACAGTTTGGCAGCTGTGAATGACTGTGGTATGACAATGGTTGTCTAGCTGCCAAAGTGGTATGCCACTTTGGTAGCTTTGGCAAGTTTGTAGGAAGATCACTTCTCTATTTACAATGAAAATAACACAAATATGCATGCCATATTTACTAATAATGTTCAAAGAGAGACAAAGTTTCACAATTCACCTTCTGTACACCTTCTGTATTAACAAAGTAAAATACAATAACAAAAACTTACTGGAGGTAATGTTACAGTAGCATCCTTGATTTCTGACATGAGAATGTGACGGTAGATTGCCAAAGGAGTCCCTTGGTATCGCACTTTCCGCATCTCTTCTCCTTCTTTCACCAATGGGTCACCACTGTCTACACGAGCCAGAACAACATGGACATTCTCTGTTGGGAAGGATAATAAAATACTAATTATCAAAGTAGCTCATGAAACATTTTATTTATTCATCTATTATTTTACTTTGTCACTATCTCCCACGTTAGCGAGGTAGCGCAAGGAAAGAGACGAAAGAATGACCCAACCCACTCACATACACATGTATATACATACACGTCCACACACGCAAATATACATACCTATACATCTCAATGTATACAT
>JAUTXX010503623.1:0-12343 GCA_032273605.1 Panulirus laevicauda | reverse complement strand
AAAAAAGCCATAATTAATCACACTCAGACTAGTTGTCATGTGTAATGCACCAAAACCACAGCTCCTCATCCACATCCATGCCCAACAAACCTTTCCATAGTTTACCTCAGACATTTCACATGCCCTGGTTCTGTCCACGGACAGGATGTCGACACTGGTACTGGTATACCACATTGTTCCAATTTACTCTATTCCTTGTGCACCTCTCACCTTACTGCACGTTCAGGCTCCGATCATTCAAAATAATTTTCACCCCATCTTTCCACCTCAATTTCATCTGCTTCTCCTTGTTCCCTCCACTGCTGACACATATAACCTCTTTATCAACCTTTCCTTACTCATTCTCTTCATACATCCAAACCATTTTAGTACACCCTCTTCTGCTCTTTCAACTATTCTTTTTATTACTACACATCTCTCTTTCCCTTTCATTACTTACTTGATCAAACCATCTTACACCACATATTATCCTTAAACATTTAATTTCAAACACATCCACCCTACTCGGCAGAGACTCACCCATAGCCCATGCATACCATCCATATATCTATTTTTGCTTTCCCAGATAATGTTCTCTTTTTCCACACATTTCCTCCACTCAAACTCATACCCCACCAATTTATCCCTCAACCCAGATGAACCTAATAACCTTGCTTTTATTCACATTCAGTCTTAACTTGACTTCTTTCACACACCCTTCCAAACACAGACACCAACTTCTACTGTTTCTCACTTGAATCTGCCACCAGTGCTGTATCATAAGCAAACCTTAACTGACTTGCTTTCCAGGCCCCTCTCATCCTCACAGACTGCATACTCACTGCTCTCTCTAAGGCTTTCACATTTACCCTCACCACCTCAACCTTAAACAAACCGAACAACGATGGTGACATCATACATCCATGCCACAGACCAACCTTCACTTGGAACATTAACTATGAACCAACCTTCCCTTGGAACATTAACTTTGAACCAATGTCCATTTTCATATATTGCTTGAATATTGACAATGAGAATGCAACTGGAAAGTCACTATGAAACTAATGGGGTAAGCATTCCTCGAAGATAAATGCTAACATACAATACAAAATTTATCAAATTAACAGGCTATCCCAGGGAGGGCAACTACTATAGCACTTCGTAAGTTTTTAAACCTAATTTATCATCCAGATCTTTACACTCTTGAGCAGTTGAAGCATGAGGTTGCTGAGAATCTGTATCAAACAGATGTAGTAATATCTTTGTATCTCCGTAATATCCAATTGCTTTTGCTTAGCCAGTGATTACAAATTATGAAACTCCTCTTGACCCTGCTCCATATCATCCACAACAGTATCCTGCACTATCAACAGTGTAAAGTGTGGTTTTACCCATTTACGTTTCAAAAACTTTCCTCTAAAAATAGAAGCTAAGAAAGTGTTTAAACAAACATAATGGACATTTCTAATGCAATGCACTACACATTACTTAACACTTCTCTAGTTAGCCACAACCCAGCAATTCATTTTTCATTCTTCAACACAGGAGCCCTCTAGAAATGAACAAGCTCAATTGTAGACAGGACTTTTTCTTTCTTTTTAGCTGTGACTGAGAGTCCTATCGTAAAAAGTTTTATGTGACTTGCAGATAATGTGTTGTAACACTACGAGTTCAAACTCCTGGAGACTGGGGAGACAGAATATTGCCCGTGTATTCTCCAGCTTGTCGTAAAAGGTGACAAAGAGGGATGGGAGCAATGGGGCTGGAAACTCTCCCCTCCTACATTACTTTTAAAAAGAAAGAACAGAGGAAAGAGCCACATGATGATCTTTTCTCCTCTAAAGCTCAGTCATCTGTTCTGGATGCTATCTTGCTCACATGAGAAATAGCAAACATGTATGAAAGAAAGAAGTCTGAGTTTCCTTCTCATGACCCAGTAAGAATGATTGGATTGGCATTTAAGCATGTCTTTCAGGCTCTGTCAAGCAAAGTTACAACAATCCTAGGGGATCCCAAATTTCATATATCATAATCAGAAAGACATTTCTTTCTTACTCTTATATCACTGGATTTGAATTCCATGTACCCTCTTACTTCTTCAACTTTCATTATCATTAAGCTCCAGTTAACCTTCCTACACTTCGTATGCTGATAACTTTCAGCAAATATCTAAAACTTTACAAGTTTTACAAACCTCAACAAATGAGTTTAAAAACAAAAATCCATACTGTCCTCCTAACCACTATCAACCAAGAGTAACATGATTAAATATAACCATGACAACTTAAATGATATGCATCCATATTCAGAATCTAGAAAAAAAAAATAAAAAAAAAAAAAGGTGTTCAGGCTAGTAATTTTCCAATCCTCAACTAGGTATTGGAAAATCATTACTGTCTGGGAAATTTCCAGTTTAAACAGAAAAAGAATTACCGTTAAAGTCAAAACCACTTCCAGCACAAAAAGAGAAAAAAGTTAAAGCTCACCTCTGCTTGTGTTGAGGAACTGTTGGCTGAAGATGATGAGGAGTGAGACTTATGATGAGATGATGGGTGTTTATCAGCTATAAGACTAGCAATGCCGTAGGAGAGGCTTGGTGATGATCCCAAGTCGGAATGGTGTGAGGATATGCTTTCATGGCTTGACAGCGGTGAACTGCACCAAATCCCAAGAAATAATCATGAAACAGAATTATAAATCATATAATTTAACATTAATAACACCAAACATCCAAAAATATGCTTGATTCTGAATTTCCTTTCTCAGCCTAAGGAGAGTTTGCTGTGGACATTAGTGTTCATAACCCCTATCCAGGCTTCATTTCAGCTATATATTACAGGTACACCACCGACTTTCTGGCACTCTTGGTTCCAAAGCCTTTCCGGATTAACCATGTTGCTGGACCAACCATGGTCACGTAATAACAATTCATCAACACACCTCTAACCCACTAATTATACATCTTTCATGTGTCTCAAGTATACTATGAACTGCTAGAAATTTCAATTAAACAAATATTAAATGTTTGAGTATCCTAAAATGGTAAATCTGTCCTTAGATTTTTTTAATCCTGTGGGGTCTTCATCTTCTGTTATTAGTATTTTCCTAGGTGTGCATCGTCAGAATATTGCAGTTTCATCTGCATAATACACCCGCTCAGGACTGAGGTGCTTGTCAGCTACGAGTTTTGCAAATTCATCCATATACTCGGCAGCTCCTTCATGGTTCGCAGACTGCTTTTCTCCGCACACTTTATTCATGAAAATTCCAAGATGCTTCTTGAATCTCTGAAGCCAACCTTCATTACAGTCACGCTCATGTTGTAATTTAAGTTCTTTACGGAACAACTTAGCCTGGTCCGTTATCATGCTACCTGACAAGTCCACTCCATCACTCTGACGCTGTCGAAACCATTCAATCATCACTCAATCATGCTCAGTACTCTTACCATCTTTCATAGTCTTTCTAATCATTTGCTTCTTGGAATCGCTGTCTGCATAGAATTTCAATATTTTCTCCCTTTGCTTCTTTATAATAAACAGTTGATGAACCAATACTATAGAGGTCACACAGCTTACGCACCGAAATACCACAGTCCATTTTTTTCAACAGTTCTACTTGGATCGATATGAACTGGTGTTTATATTTGACACCACGAATGACACTCTCATATGTCTTAGAAGCCATAGCTAGGGTTATATTTATGCAAAATAAGCTAAGAATCTCACAGAATTGTGGTATCACCATCAACAAGTGCAGAGTAAAGAATGAAAATAACCACGCCCTACACACAATGCCATCTGTGGCCGCCCAGTGAACGTTTGGTGGCCGCGGTAATTTCAAGTTCCCTCACATAATTTTGTCCAGACTAAAGGAGGTGCCGAACCATCAGTTGCCGGAAATTCGGTGGTGTACCTGTACATGTACATGGTGACCTCAACCCTCCTAACTACCAAAAATCATTAAATTTTCTTAATTAATGCTGTAAACATGGCTTTGTCATGTTTGTACAATTGGAAACGAATGGCATCAGCCCAAATCAAGCCTCTGCCTAACAACAAACAGCATTTGTTAGAGTAAAATGAACTGATTGAGATGACACCCATACCCCTCTCATTTTAAAATTAAATGTCTCACTTCTATAATGTGTTTTGTGAAATTTACAGAGAGGAGAGCACACTAAAACATAATTCTAAGACTTTGTTGCCTTTCTGGCTTGAAGGGGCAACACCAAGAACAAACAAATAATAGTCTCATATGCACACATCCACTATTTGCCTATGTATCCACCTACCTGTCATGTAAAAGGTACTGACATCAGAACCTATCATCAACAACCAGGCCCTATAGCCTTCCCCAGGGTTAACCTCAACCGCTTCCTATGTTCCATCAACTGGTTCAGCCTACTTACAACATGTCAACCCTCATACATGTTGATCCACATCATTCTATCCCATGGGCACCTCCTTAACGTTCAGGCACAGATACCCTAAAGCCTACTTCACTCCAACTTTCCATCACCTGATGGGTCATGTGACTTTAATTTTGGCTATGCATAATGGGAAAAGAGTGGGGGGAAAAGAGTGGAACAGATAATGGATGCAAATATAATACAGATCAGAGAACAATACATTGGTAGATAAAACGTAAACTGGATCAACATATGCTCAAGTGAAATATATTCAATCTAATAAAAGTTATATACAAGTGATGAAATGAATTTCATAAGCAATTTAGATTTTTACTAATCAAATAAAATGAAATGAAACCAATTCAAAAACAACAAAGTGGGACGAAGTTCTCAACAGCAGTAGTGCAAAAACAGAGAACAGTTTTTACCCTTGTAGAGATCAAATGATTACAAGTTTAATGTCATATACAAGGACACATAATACATATAGAGGTATATACCAAGAGACATAATGCAAAGGATGATTAGAAGAGAATGAAAGAAAAAGTTAGGATATGCAATACATAAAGATAGTTGTCTTGTTGAAAAAAAAAATGCCGACAGCAAATTAATGGAGTTGCACAGAAAAGAGAACAAATGAAGAGAAAGTAATTCAAAGCATGGAACAAAATCCAAAAGTTCTATTTGCATACACAAACAAAGTTAAGCACAGAAAATAAGAGATTGGAGCCTTTACACTGGGAGACAATTAAGAAAATGATCTCAAAATAATTCGCCTGAAGTTAATTAACCAATGTAAATCAGTACTGAGTACGTTAAAGAGGGAGTGCACTGATGACTTCATAAATAAAATGCCCTTACAGATATAAATAGAACACAATATAACTAAACTGACTGAGAAACTCAAACAAAACTAGTAGTTAGTACTAAGCATTTCCATTTGAACATGACCACCAGCAATATGTTGACATACACCAAGAAATAACTTCAAGGGAAGTAAGTTTTTGGGAGAGGGCTAAGATCACTGAAAAAAATTTGCTGATGGTGAATAATTCAAAAAGGGTCTTCAGAAAAGAGTTTCCATGCTGATTTTTCAAGGTATGGAGAGATCCAAGCCCTGATAATCCCAAAAGAATACCTCATTTACCCACAGGACACCAGAGGAGAGAAACAAAGCTTTACTGTACTTAGTAGGCAGCCAATGACCAGGGAGGTATATTAATTGTACTACCCGCCTGGGTAATGGGAGGGTTAGTGACAGCAGTGTAGTAAGCCAGCATTTCAGTGGTTAAGTTGCACTCCTCTGACCCACGTAGCTGACTTTTCTTTCTGCCTCACCCACACATGGACCACTAGCATTCTGTCGACAAATATGCAATCTCTCCTTCACACAACTCAAACAGCAGCCCTGCCTTTTTGCAAAATGGTAAGAGCAATTGATATAAGTGGTATGTAGGAACATTTAGGCTGGAGCATTAGGTAGAAACATTATGTAAAAGTAGTAAGTAAGAACAATAGGCAGGAGCATTAGGTAGATGTAGTCAGTAGGAACATTAGGTAGGAGCCTCTGCAAACACTGCACTAGAGTTGCCCTCAGCCAATGGCCTGTTAAGGGTGAGGCATTTAAGGCCAAGAAATGTCACTGGAATTTACTAGTTATGCAGACTCTAGTGATGTGACCACCACCATGAGGGAGTTCCATGTGTGAACAGGCATCAGAGATACAGACAGATATATAGAGATAGATTTAAAGCTTTAGTTGAAAACATGCTCTCAATGAAGTTTATGTGCAAAATCTCAACTTTGAATCTCCAATAATAACCTTAAGGTACACTGTGGAGCTAAAGCTGTCCTGAGGATGATCTAAGGCAAAGAAAAGTATGAAAAAGAATTCTATCTATGTTTGTATCTCCGACACCTGTTCTCACCTGGAACTTCCTCTAAGGGGTGGCCATGACACAGAACCTCCATAACTAGTGAACTCTAGTGCCACATCTTAGCCTTTGGTGCCTCATCCTTAACAGGCCACTGGCAGAAAGCAGTTCTAGCACAGCATTTGCAAAGGCTCCTACCTTTTGTTCCCCTGATTACTTCTATACCTAACGCTCCTGCCTAATGTTCTTCCCTACTACTTCTATCTAACGCTCCAGCCTAAATGTTCCAAACTAAAGCTTTCAACTATTGAACCTACCATTTTGCCAAGAGGCAGGGCAAGTGCATAGAGCTCACTGCAAGAAAATCTAGAGCTAAAAAGAATGAGCCATGTGAGTTAGGTGTTATTAAAAGAGGAAATAGTATGTTTGTGGACAGAATGCCAGTAGTACACGTGTGGGTAAGGCAGAAGAAAAAGACAGCTACCTGGTCAGCAGGATGCAACTTGACAACCACTAAAGTGCTGGCTCACTAAGCAGCCATTACTAATCCTCCCGATACCCAGGCGGGTAGAACTGGTAACATACCTCCCTGGTCATTGAGTTACATAGAAGTCTTTGCAGAAAGCACCAAATGAAGGTAGAATAGCATCATACTATGAAAGTTAGGGTAACTGAGCCATATCTCAGCAGAGATCCTTTCTTAAAAACCTACTGTGTGATAACATTACAACTCACCTGTAGCGATGTGATGAGGAAGTACTATACGGGTAGCTTGGAGGTCTGCTGGTGTTGGAAGACGAGGAGTGTGAAGAGGATGCCAAACGACTTATTTCTAGGCTAGAGCGACTGCTGTTATTGGATGGCTCTTGCGCTCTACTGGAGAAAGTGGTGGTGGTTGTGGCAGCAGAGCCTCTGTAGCTTAGTGTACTGGTAATACCTTTACTACTGCTGCTGCTGCTGCTACTACTGACACTACTGCTACCAGTCTTAGTATTCTTTTGGGATTTTGAACTGCTACTGGAGGCCTTGCTAGTGGAAAGAGCTGCTGCCATGGCTGCTGCTGTGTACAAAAAGAGAGAGAAATTGATTATCATACTTCCCCTGTAATAAATAAATCAGATTCTAAGAAAAATAACATAATGTTGGTTCTCAAGCATGAAAAACCACTAATTTACTAAAGGAAAAGCCATATGAGCACAAGAGGGGAAAATCTGGTTCAGGTGTCAAAACATCATTCCTGCCAAATACAGGGTATGCAGTATTAACTAGCATTTAATCCCTTTCAGCAACCATATACTGGGCCTAATGATACTCATTCAGCCCTAACAATGACAGACCAACCTGTCCAGGCCTAAGACATCATAAGCATAGAGATGCAAGAGGAGCCATGCGGCAACCAACTCACATTATTCACTACTCAGGGGAATATGGGTCATGAAAAGGGTTTTGAACAGGATAGTGGGGAAGGAGGGGATCAGTAAAGAAGTGGATGCTTAGACTTTTGCTTCCATTACAGAAATGGTCTTTCATACTTCACCTCCATGCTAAGCCATATAAGCATCAGAAAGCATAACCATATGAAAAAAAAAGGTGGGCTCTGAAAAAACTTAGCAGGTTTGGCCTCTAATTTGGAGTTCTTTTATTTCTTTAAAGTGGCATACCTAGACCCAAACAGAAGTTGACTTGAGTTAAGAGGAGCTACTGACTAATAAGTGTGTTTCTTATGCAGTGGCAGTATCGTAACCACTGAGGCAGGAGGTGCTGCAACTGTGGAAAGTATAGAAGCTTAAAATTGGGAAAAGCTATCAAGTTTCCCATTGAGGTAGGAGGTGCTGCTACTAAGGAAAGTAAAGATTAAAACTGGGAAAAGCTATTAAATTTCAGCACCTCAAGGGGATACTCTAGGTAATGCTGAACCTCTAGCTGGTCTCTGTAACACCTGGAAAATGTCTCTGATCACCATATGCAACTTTGCCAAAAATATTCATCTCTCATTTGCCAAGTTTCCTTTTCTTCTTTGAAAGGTAAGAATTTTTCATCTTGAGATGAATCAAAGTATGACAGTGCAAGTTCTTCAAATCCAAGATTATAGTCCGCATATTTTTCTCAAGTATACTCAAGACACTTTCCACTGGGGTCTCATTCTAAACTCTATTACTTTTCATCTGCATGTTTAAAGCTCAAAAGTCCAGAAACATTCTTTCCTTTTTTGTATCTTTCTTACTAAAGAAAGACTGTTTGTATAACCAGTCCCTCATTTAAATCTATATTTTCATTTGCCATTTCTAAAGCACAATTCTTTAACAAATGGGGAGAGGTTTGGCCACTTAATTTCCAAGAGGGGGTCACATAACTTTTCCATTACCCTGTTTATCTATTTCTAATTAACCCACAACCAATTTCTATGAAAGTCATGGTGTCACCCAAGCCCTCTTTCTAAAGGCTACAGCAAGCCCAAGGCTGCACTACTTTCAGTAGCAGAAAAATGCAGATTCTATCGAAGTGACAATTTCTATGATGGGACTGCACTCCCTATAAAACAGCCTCTCCAAAGGTGACTTTTCACTCGTAGTATAACCTTCAGCAGATGGAGGCCGGTAACGCCACATACACGTCATAGCATGCTTTAGCATGTGGCACAGCACATTTGCTTAAGTTCCAAATTCTTAAGGTTTCCTGAAGTAAGATAATAAAATACTGAAGGCCCATCCACGATACAGCATAAGTGATAACAATGATAAGATTAAAAATGCAAGAAAGAGGGACTGAAAAGAAATAACTAAATAATAAAGTCCTCCAGCAAATATACTGACCATGCTGAGCTTGTAGGATCTCCAGGTTCATGAGGTGTTCCGGATGAAGACCCCCATATCCCCCAAGACCCCCTGCTGCTGCCGCAACAGCAGCTGCTGCTCCAGCTCCCCCATTGCCACTGCCATGGCCTCCCTGCAACCTGGACAGTAGTTCCATCTGCTGTAGCCCAGCTATGTTCCACCACGCTGCTGTGATGAAGGAAACTCTCAGTGAGAACATTAATCATACCAAGATTTGATTCCTTAAAATATTTTCACCTTCTCCCTACACCAACACCTGATTCAAGTAAAAAAGACAAAGAATAAAGAATACCTACAATAAGCGGCAATACCACCTGACCAAGAGCTGATTTAAGTTTACTGACTCTTTAAAACCAACATACACAGAAAGACAGAGGATTACTGAGTCCTACCAGGCCCTTTTTGTTGTTGAAATACACTGGGGTATGATATGCACTCAGAATTAGTCATATAATCCTCTACATTCAATTGTTGTTTGAACATCAAACTTATGACATATGCTTCCACCATACTAAAACCTTAAGCATACCATGTTTAACATACCTGTGAAATTGGAGAAATTTGGCTCATATGAATGAACAGCAGCTCCACTTCTCAAATCACTTTGGTTGTACTGGTTATGTCGATCTTAAAATGACACATGATCTTAAATTGACACATCATTTCAAGAGAGGATGAACTTTTAAACATTACTCACAGAAAAAGCTACATACACTTTACAAAACTTATCATAAATATACTACTTAAGACAGATCAAGGGGATTCAGGCTGCCTGGTTCTAGATCCAAGAAATACAGTAATAAGTTCTGATAGGAAAAACTTTTCTGTGCTGTAGTATAACCTGCATTAAGAAATCCACATCTTTGCTTCATTTTTAGGAAACCCAGCTGGAAGAATTCTAAACACAGCCAACAATACTAAAACTTCTAAATCAAGTTATCCACCAAGGAAGGGTTTATGTGTCAACTAATAAGTAAACACCCAAGATAAAAGCAATGCCATCTACTCAATCTCATCACCTCAAAGCAAACATGATGTGCTCATTCAGAGGGTAATTAGATTTCAAAATGAGTGGAGTGGGAGGCAGAGTTTGGTTTTCTTACCTCTAATCATACCACACCACAAAAAGCCTATCCAGTCAAAACAAATTTTTTGACAACAGTAGCCTAATACCTATGAGAAATGTGTATGTTATGCATATGGGTACTGGATGCTCTTCATTCATGATAATAAGTGACAACTAATCAATGTTTATTAGATTAATACAAAGTTTTTACCCCCTTTAAATATGAGTACTAGATGCTCTTCATTCATTGTAATCACTGACAACTGATTAATGTCTATGGGATAAATTTAGTCACAATTACTGTATCTCAAAAGACAACTCTTGCACATGCTGCCTTCTTTTAAAGGATTTATCTTAAACTCGTAAAACATCATAATTTTTACACATAACACACATTCTGAATACATCAAGCAAGAGGAACTGGGTGGGAGAAAAAGGCATAACTGATCAACTAACAAAACAAAATGCAGCTGGTGAAAAAAAAAAATACAATACTGTACATCAGAAAACTTGAACTGAAATCACATATTTGGGAACACTCAGCATACCTAAAAGCAAAAATATAGCTAAATCGATTTTTTAAATAATCACATGTGACCCTAAAGCTTTAAATCAGTGCTAAGACTACAAACAAAGAGAAAGCTTGACTGTTTCCTATAACTATGTAAAATAGGTTTTGTAAAACCTAAAAAGAAAAAGGCAATATACATATTTCAATGCATTAAACTAAACATATTCAACTCAGCAGAACTAAACACATCCAACACATCAGAAGAATATAAGTAAAAAAGTTCCAGGAAATATTTCCTTTCAAATCATCTTTATTAATTTTCCCACAATTCACACATGCTCTAAAAAAGCCTTAGTTATACAAAGACTAATGCACCAATCAATTAAGCAATCTAACAATTTTACACAGAAACATGGTAATCAAGAAACAAAGTTTTCATAGTAAAGATCTGAGCACTAATTTTCTAACAGCTATAGCAATATTTTAATCTACATGCACTAACATCTATATGCTGACTACTATGACAAAAACTGAAATTTCAATGTTTAAATAAGTGCATTCAAACAACTATGATAAAAACCAAAACTGCATGCATCTTCTAATAGCTTTGTTAAAAACTTTACATACATGATTCAAAGAACACACCTATCCACCTGCTTTTTCATTTACTTCCTTTTTGTGTGGGGAAAAACAATGCATGAGCAAAAGATGCCAAATCAAGGACATCTTGGGTAAAAGGAATATCAAATAAAAAAGTGAACAAATTAATTTAAGCTCAAGTGTTTGGAGACCAGAATCTTACAATTATCACATTCTGTAACTGGGTCAAATACCTAATCTATTAAAGCTAAAGAGTAATGAAAAGTAAATTATTAGTACAGCCACGGACTTGTGTGAAAATGTATTGCTCATCTGACACTAAGCGACCTGATAGCCATATTTAAAGTCAGTTCACAAAAAGGAGAAAAAAAAGATAATCAAACATGAAAGGCTCCCGTGAAAAGTTTACCAACGTTTACAGACAGATGACAACAGCTCACCAAGTGAGCTAAAAGGTATAATAACAGCGGCCACCAAGTCTTGGCACAATGAAAACTACCATATTCCCTTGCTTAAACAAAACTCAACAACATTATTTTCTTTCTGTATGAGACCCACGCAGGTTACACAATACAAATACTTAAACAACAAAATATTCAATGACATAGTCAAATGAAGACTAGAGGTCTTATTTGCTCCTATACAAACACATCTGACATTTTCATTTGTGATGTGATGAACTCCTGTGATGTAGTGGTTAGCATTCCTGACCACGATGCATTCACAGGCAGCCCAGGGTCAAATGTATAGGTTCGAATCCAACCCAACTATTCATCCATCCCTAGAGGTTGGTCAATAAAATGGGTACCTGGCTCAGGATAGAGGAATGCTATTTTGTGTGTGGCAGGGTGGCGACGGGAATGGATGAAGGCAGCAAGGATGGGTATGAACATGTGTATATATGTATATGTCTGTATTCTTATGTATGTATGTATACGCTGATATGCATATGTATGTATATGAGCATGTGTGGGCATTTATGTATATACATGTGTATGTAGGTGGGATGGGCCATTCCTCGTCTGTTTCCCTGCGCTACCTCGCTAACGCGGGAGACAGCGACAAAGC
>JAUTXX010503290.1:0-12344 GCA_032273605.1 Panulirus laevicauda | reverse complement strand
GAATAGTCTAAGCAAGAAGACTGTGAATGCCAGCAGCTAACAGAGATTGAAAAAATCTTGATGGTATAGAAATTACTAGACTGGACCACATGGGTGTAAACTCTCTCCCAGTAATGTACATTCAGGTAATTACATATACTCACCTTACTCAGGTGATAAACAAATGTACATATATTTTCATTCCTATAAATGCATACCATGATACTTGTGTGAATACTATTGATAAATAACAGACATTACTTCTTCCTTTTAGGAAATTCTTTAATTGGAATAAACTGATGTAAATAAGAGTTTTATTAATTTTTTTGTTAAAGTCCAGGTGAACCTGTACCAATTCAGTAAATTTTCTAAGATTGAACACTTGAGTTGGGGACTAACATTTTCATTTGTCCTTAATAGTATATTCAAAGAAAGAATGAATAAAGACTTGGGATTCTAAGGAGAAAATAAGGAATAGTTCACTTTGGATATTGTAAATTTTAAGTAACAGTACTCATATGAACTTTTTTGTATTATTATATTGCAAGAGCATTAGACACAATATAATCCCATGGATTAAGTGATTGAAATTCACTGAATTTAGTGAAGAAGTCAAGTTTATCGCCGCCATCAACCAACAGATGGATCTCTTTGGAGGATCACTTATCTCAAAAAGCCGTGGAGGCTACAACCGATGGTCCCCTGAGGAGCGGCTGCAAATTGCCAAGGCTTGTATGAAGCTGGGTCCTTCTAGAGCTGCAAGGGAGCTGTCACAGAAGTTAAACAGGAAGTTAAGCGAGTCAACAGTGAGAAACATACTTAAACAGTACCGTAGTATGATGAAGAGAGGGCAGCTAAAAGACAACTCCTCAGGCCTCCCTACAGCTCGCACTGGCCGTCCTCGTCTACATCAAGATTTAGAAGAGAGTAATTTTACCTAGGTACAGTTAACTTAATATTCTTGAGTTTTGATTCCAGATTCAGAAACCTCTTTTTTTTTTTTTTTTTAGTGAATATGAAAACTATGTTGGATTTGCTTTTGACTAATTTTTTTTTTAAATGCAGACTTACATCTATTCTCATGGCAGAGTTCTTGTACCTATATTTCCAATATTTCTCTATTTCATAGGAGTCCTATAGATGCATTTTTGAAAAGAAAAAAAATCCTCTATTTTCACAATTTTTTACTTATTCACTGTCATTATGCAGAAGCCTTTTTTTCCGTACTATATCGCTAGAGAGACCAAGTCGCCCATTTTTCAAGCACACTATGTCTTGGTTATGTCTTGGGTGTTCACAATCATCCGTAAAGTGCATTTCCAGTATTACATTGTCTTCAGTGCTTTGTGTCATTTGTCAAAAACATTATTAGCATTTCACTATGTCTTGAGTGTAGCCTAAGTTCTCATCATGTTCAAAGCATGTGTAACTTTTCTTGTCATGTGCACATCATTTTGTCATGTCTTGAATGCAGTGTCAGTGTTTTTCTTTGTTCTGAGTGCACTGTGAATTTTGTATAATATTTTTGTGCTTTGCATCTCATTTTACAATGAGTTTTAAATATCTTATGTCATAAGTGTATCGTAAATGCCAGTCTTGTTTAAAGAAAGAGAATAGAAAGAGAGGAAGGAAGGGCTGTGAACTTGGGTGATGTGGCAGGGTTTGCAGAATTGAGAAAGTAAGGGAGAACAAGCATGGTAGAGGAGCAGGCACCTTAGGCACCAAGCTCCTTAGGTACAAGGCTAGGTGGACACCTTAGGCAAAAGAGCAGGCTCCTGAGGCACATTGATGGGCATATGAGGCACAGGGTTGAGCATATGAAGCATGGGTGGGTATATAAGGCATGGGGGGCAGGGGAAATGGAGGACCAGAGGCACATGGACTGGCAACTGAAGCAAGGAAGTCGGCACCTAGGGCTTTAAAATATATAAGTACCTTCCTGTTCTCCTAATATGATAGTATTTTGTGCAAAGATTGAAGAGCACTGGCAGATCAAACCATGTATTTGGAATACCAAAAATGCAACAATGTCATATATATTCAACCATATATGAAGTCCTGTTTGTTGAGAGACCTTTCAGCATACAGGAAAAGTGCAATATTCTCTTTTCTGATCACACTGTCTCCCTCTATAATAAGAATAATATGTCCCAAAATATTATTAAAGTGATCATCAAGAAAATGCAATTGTAGATTTATATTCTTGCATATTTAGAGGTGGGAGAGTGTTCTGAGATATTTCCATGGGTTTAAGAAGCGATCCTCCCTTGTCAAGGTAACTGTATTATAAGGGAGACCATTTATACAGCATATTGTGTTACTGTTAGTAACACAATATAATTAATATTAATAACCACTTACAGGTATCCTTCGTAAAGTAGCGAGGGTGTGTTCAGAAACAACTTCATTACTTTGGAAACAGTTAACTTATAAACATAACTATTCGTGGTTAAAATTATTGTTTTGGCATCAGGCAATATTGACCATAACTTTTGACAAAATTTAGATATCAATTTTTTTTTTTTTACAGATATACTTTATATACACTATGCACCTTATGATTTATAGAATAGAAAAAGTTATGCACAAAGTATAGAAAATTAAGCTAGCTAAAACATAACTGGCTGTAAGGTGACAGTAGTCTGTTAAGGCTAAGATGCTCAGAGCTCTCACCATGTTTTAGGTGCTTGTAAGTGAAGGGTTGAAGGTAAGGAAAGGGACATTTTCCGGTTCATTTTAAGTGATCAGTTAGATTTTACTTGGACTCAAGCAAAAATGATATATGGCTGATTGTCATCTTGTTTGTTTAAGTGGAACCTGGCTAGTTGAAGGAAGGTGTTGTTCTGCAGTCTTTCAGCTCTGCACTTTGTCAGCAGTTCTCTAGTCTCACATGACCTGGTTGAGTTTAAGAGAGGACTCATTGCTTGTCTCAAAGGTTTGATCGTTTTTGTATAACATTTGTATAGCTTGTTGAATATAATAGTAATTTCTTTTCACTGCTTATATGATGTAATTAAGCATCTTTTGTTTTTTTCTTGAGCATTGCACACTATAGTTTCTTTCGTTTTTTCTTAGAATCACCAGATGCTTTACAAGCATGTTTACACATGGAAAAGACACAGTACAGAGATGTCTTGGCTGAATGTGAATACAGACTGGCAATAGTTTAGTTTGTGAGCATCCAATGGGCTCTGCCATCTATAGGTGCATGGGAAATTTAGATTAATGCTCACTAATTTGTTAAGTTTTTTGTTAACTTACAAAAAAAGTGGAATCAGTAAAGATCTCACCAACATGAGGCTGATTAACTAATTGGTGAAACCTGTGGTTAGAAATACCTGTCCAATACGTCAGATTTTTTTATGATATTATGACCTATAGTGATTCTTGCACACTTAGATATGCTGTTAGCATACTACCATGCGGTGTTTGTGTGTATTTTTCAAAGGCTTTCTTGGTTTGCTAAAGTATGTCTTTGTTTTGAGTCTTCAAAGCTTTGAGTTTGGTGTGGAGAAAAGTTACTGAGAAGCAGTGAAATAGGTCTTTAAAGAGAAGAAAATAAGAAAGCAGCAGTAGCAGCTTAAGCGTTTAGCTTTGGATTAGAATTAGAATAAGCCAAGAATTTGTTATGTTGCTGAAATATTTTTTTGTACAGAGTAATGGGGTGCTGAAAATGGTTATAGCATACAAAGAAAGTATTTTTGCACAAAGTTTCAAAAGTAAGTCCATAACATGAGAATAGGTTTTAAGATTGCAAACAGGTTAGAAAATAATAAAAAAATTGATATAGTTAGGAGAGTGGATTGAGTGAAGAATGAGATAGATTGAAAGGAGTTAAGCATCATGAAAGGATTGTCAGTAAAAGCAACTAGTACTGAAGTGGTCTGAATAAGGTGGAATAATTTACAAGGGGAGAAAAGCAAGAAGAGTTTGTTAGTAAGATAAGTGGGAACAGATTTTAAAAACTTAAGGTAAGGTAGATGGACTGAGCAATGCAGCATATGATGATAAGAAAGTATTTTTCTGGATCCTGTTAAGTTTGGAGAGCATGAGTATATTAGGATATACAGGTGAACAAGTCAATTTTATGTCTGTTTGTCTATTGACAATTGAACACATCAGTTTTACTTGTTTGCCTCGTGAAATATAGACCACTTGTCTTCTGATAACTAATTTTTGTTATCAACATTACTGCTGAGGAGATTCCTTATTGATTGATTGAGTCAAAAATGTTATCATAGCTCATGCATTTACGGACTCTTATACATTATTTGCCAAAGCTGGGTACTTATTAATGTGAATGAAATTCATTTTGAATTGTATAAAACACAGGTTATGGCAGTCAGTTTCTTAACTGGGGTTCATCTTTTCTGAATGAATGGCATAGCTTCAAAAAAGGGATTAAAGGAATCATGTACAAATTAATGGATAGTTAATTGCACTTATTTTAAAGGTGAAATATATTTGTTGACTAAGGAGAAGATTTGAATTGTATTTAGTTAAAGAAAGTCTTTTCTATTATTATTTTTCTATGAACATTTCATTTTTTAGTTGGTCCTAGTATTTCTGACAAAAAAGAAGTTTAATGAAAAGTATTAATGTCAGCTTTTGTCTCTTTTGATGGGTTTAGTGGAAGGCACCTCGAAAATTTTATCAAATGTCCAGAGGATGGCTTTTCAGCATTGTTGTTTACTTTCACCAAAGTTTATAATGATGAATAAGAGAGACATACCCTACAGGTGAAGCTGAACACTAATGGCCAGAGGACTGGAGTTGAAGACAAGAAGAATGGCACATCCACATGCAAGAAAGTCGAGTTACCCTATTACTCCTATGTCACTCCTGAACCCTCTTTGCTGTTCAGGCATATTATTGCTCGTAATGGAGAGGGCTTATTTTCATGTAAACACTGTCCTTATCAGTGTGCAAATGAAAAGAACTTAAAATTACATCAACGGACTCATAGTAACTTCAAATTTCATTGTTGTCCACACTGCCAGTACCGGTCTGCAAAAAAATATAACCTTCAGATTCATATACGTTCTCACACCGGGGAGAAGCCATTTTCTTGTCCACATTGCCCATTTAGGTCTACCAATAGAAGTGATCTTAGAAAGCATATATATACGCACAGAGTCTAGAAACCTGCATACATTAGGTTGAAGGATTTATGTATTAAAGGTACTGTAATGTGTTCAAAATGCTTCACCTTGTGTACAAAAAAATTTGAGCAGTACATGATTTATGTGGCATTAAAAGGATGTATAGCACTCCTATTTTTTTCAGTGATAGAGCAGAATACAGAGCCCATACATGTATAATGTTCAAAATCACCAGGGTCCTTTTTATTTTAATGAGAATCTTTTTCAACTTGGACTGTAGAAATAAGTACAAATAAATGTACTTCCTTTTTTAATTGTTTGTAAAGATTTTTTTATTAATATTTTCATTTTTATGATCACTGTTTATATTCTTTAATTAAAAGGACACATATATGTAGTCGAAAGAAGTATCTTTATATGTAATGATGCATATATATGTACTCAAGTATACAGTTGCATATAAGACATTTAGAAATTGTTTTCAAACCACATCTGGCAAACATCAGATTGTGGTTTTCCTATTTATTGAAGGTTTACTTTGTCTTGTAATATTTATTACATACCCAAGGATTATATAAAAGTATCTACATGCATAAAAGTGTTCCGATTCATCATTTCTTTTGTATCATAACTCATTTGAGGTAGTTAACCTTCCTTTACTTTGGCCTCACACCTCACACCATGGTGCATTATCAGAGGGTGTGTATTTGATTAAAGTTAGAGTAACTTTTTATTTGCTATTGAAGGCTCCCTTATTATATGAACATGTCAGTTTTCAGTTTACTGACTGTCTATGTTTTGCACTGAAGATTTAAAACCAAGGTTGGGAATAATTTGATCTGGATCTGTCATGTTGAAAAGAATGCATCCTTTATATACAAACTAAAAAAATTTTGCTTTTAGAATTTTTCATTTATTATTTTCATCACTTTTGTGGTAAACATATGTATATACACTTTGGATATATACAATTATGAATAATTGAACAGGTTATTTTTTGATGTTTAGTGCATAATAAAATATAGAAAATGGAAGAACTGAGCTTTCTTTAACTTCATCATGTTTCCATGCTTAGATAATTTTTTTTTTCACCTGAAGGATCTGGGTTGACCTGTTGCTTTTACTCAGATTACCTCACACAGGTTTTGTCTCTACTGTGTCTGAAGATCTGTACATAAGAAAAAAAATGATTACCTGAATATCTTTCAATATGAGCACATGCCCACCTACAAGGACCAGTCTCACTGACGAGTGTGGTTTGTAAAGTTCTGAAAAAGACAATTAGAAAACAAATGGATGACTTTCTACAGAGAAAAAATTATCTAAGTGACAGATAGCACATTTTAAATGGAGCCTTCTCCAAATGGGTTAAGGTGACCAGTGGAGTGCCACAGGGTTCTATTCTAAGACCACTCTTCTTGATCTATGCCAATGACTTTCCTGAAGGATAGGACTCCAACCTGGATTTGTTTGCAAATGATGCAAAGGTCATGGTGAAAAGAGAGGAGGATTGCATCATCTTACAAGGGGACTTGGACTCCAAAGTTGGTCTGATACGTGGGTGATGAAATTAAATCCGAGCTCATGTAAAGTAATGAGGATCTGACGGAGTGAAAGAAAGCCTCAATATGTTTATCATATAGCAGGAAATAAGCTTTAGGAGTTGACATCATCCTTAACCTGTTTCCAGAGTCCCACATTAGGAGACTAGTTAAGGTGACAAACTGTATGCTGGAAAATTATATGTGGATAAGGAAATATGTTTCTCAAGATTGATTACTGCATCTAAAGAAGCACAAAGAACTAACAGAGAAAAGCAACAAAAGTGGCACCAGAATTAAAAGAACCAAGTTACAGGGAAAGGCTAGAGGCTATAAATTAGCCCAGCTTAGAAGAAAGAAGAGTGATGGGGTGATATGACCATAACTCATTTTCTTTCTTTTTTAAACGGATTAGTGATGTAGACGGTAAACAGTTCTATAAAATATTTAGGAATAGGACAACTAGAGGACATAACATGAAGTGAAGCAAAAACTTGTTATAAAAGATGTAAAAAAGTACTTCTTTAGTACAAGAGTGGTGGATGAGTGGAATAAAATGACTGTCGACATGGTGGTGTTGAGCTACCAGATGATTCCCGGGCTGAGACTCTTACAAGAGCAGATTAAACAACTTAAATCTATTCAACTTAGAAAAGAGAAAGCTAAGGGTGATTTGATGCAAGTTTTCAAAACTATCAAAGGTATTGATAATCTTGATTTATCAAGTTACTTATGACTTGATTGTCCTGTTTTCATTTGCAATTTGCATTGGTTAACATTTTACCTCAAATGAGGTGAAGTACTTCTTCAAAAAGATTGTTAACGTATGGAACGATTTGCCAATCAAAGTGGTTGATAGCAGAACTATAGATACATTTAGGAATAGGCTTGATAGCTATTTTGCTTCACTTCCATAACTTGCATATCATTGCCTCCTAAGCCACATTAGACAATTTGCAGGGTATTCTCACCCTATATCTTCTGACTATTTCCTCACTAATCTTCGAGTTTTTGATATCTTCCATTATCACAAACTGCCTCGAATTTCAACTTTAGAATTCAAACACATAGTTCAATTGTTAAATTTCTCTTCACAGTCTGGATTGTTTTTCTCAGTAGACTTTATTTTTTACTTTTTATTAATGACTATTATTTCATTAGTTATTTTCATTATTTTCTTTTACCAGAGTATTCATTAAACAGGAGACAGTATGCCAAAAGTAAAACTATTTTCACATCAGTAGTCTTTTGTTATACTTGTTCCCAGATTCCTTCATGCTTATAACTTTTTTATTCCATTATTATTTTTGTATCATCTATGTGCAAAACCATATTCATTTTCCTCATTCTGTTTTTTCTGTTATACAATAATTTTTATTGATGGTCTTAACTTGTCACCACTCAATTAGTGTTTATATTAAAAAGCCAAGGCACTGAAACAGATCCATCTTTTACATGAGACTCCTAACCTTTAACCCCCTGTCCAGCCAGAGACAGTTGCATTTCATGGCATGTATAACACATATGGATAGTTTTTACCCTCAACCTGTCCTGTTATTTTTATAATGCTGTTTCATTGCTTGTTAGCTATGTTTCCACACTTCATATGCTTAAAACATTACAAATCTTCCCATTTACAACTGTCACAGTTCTTTTCTTTACCAGCATTTAAGCTACCATGTTTATAGTGATGATGTAACTGACATAGACACATCTTTCCAGAAATCCTCCTTTTTCAGCTCTGCACAAATTGCAATATTTCTAATACCTTATATCTCCACATTACTATACATCCTTCCCACTTAGCTTTATTAGATTACATATCCTGTGGTATCTACATTAATTCCTCAAGCTTTTCCTGTCTACAATGATGCTCACAGTCTTTCAAATCATATATGTTTACTTAATAATTTGTGATTTAGGCAACTTAACGATTCATTTAGAGGTAACTACATCATATTAGCTTGGATTCTTATTATAAGTCATAAGTAAGACTGCTATCTCTTACAGGTGAATGTGAGTGATCAGTGGACAGATGTAAAGGGAGCCTGGGTACCATGGGAGAACACAAGTGCTGTAAAGAAAATCTTCGAGTGTCCTGTATGTTCCCAGAGCTTTGCTAGCAGTTCTCCATTGCTAGTACATATTCGAAAACACAGCAAGAAGCCATTTATGTGCCCGTACTGTCCAAAAAGTTTTACATACAATTCCATCCTCAAAGTTCACCTTCGTACTCATACAGGAGAGAAACCATTCTCCTGCCCACACTGTAATTACAGAAGTACTCAGAGTGGTGCATTGAAGACTCACATGCGTATTCATTCTAGGGAAAGTCCATATTTCTGCTCTCATTGCTCTTTTAATTCTACTAAATTTAGCGATCTCAAAAGACATATAGATGAACATCATGTATAGCTGTAGCTTTAATTACCTAAGTATTAATTTTCTTAATGGACCTGAAAGAGCTTAGTCATATAATTTATTGTCAGTGCTTTTTATGTGGTATAAGATATTAGAAGAGGATCAGTTTTTCAGTGTACTTGAAGTAAAGGAACTTTTTGATGAAAAGAGCTTTAAAAAAAGGCCTTTAAAATTCAAGAATAATGTATTATATGATAACACCATTGAGAAGCAATGAGAGGATGGAAAAAGATTTGGGTTTTAAACCCAAAGGATGTTAAAGAGAAGCAATTTGGAGTGGAGGAGTGGTTTAGAATAATATAAAGTATTAAGACATGAAAATGAAAGGGTATTTTGAAATGAAAAAGAAAGACTGTGGAAATGATATGAAGTAATGGAATATCAAGTATTGTAAGGAATTAGACATCGGAATTTAACAAAGTGTATACTCCATTCAGAGCTGCAATTTAAAAATATGGAACAATGTATGTAAAAATTTTTTTCCTACTCAGCTGCTCTTCCTGCCCCAGTGAGGTAGCATCAGGAACAAATGCTTGTCGGCTTCACTAACACACTTCCACTCTGTAGTTGCTGTGTATTTATTGAAGCAGAAATGTATTTTCCACAGCCAATATCTACAGACTATTCTTTGGTTAACCTTGATCAGTTCAAATGCTCTGGTTCAGCCCAGTGACAACTCATAACCCCCCACATGCTGCACTGATCCACTTCAGTCCATCCCATGCATGAGGTCCTGATATCCCAAACCCTCCTCCACTCCATCTTTCAATCTTTTTGGTCTTCCCATCTCCTTTGGTCACTCCATTTCTATGTATATCTTCTCAGTCAATTTTTCTTCACTCAGCCTCTCCCCATGTGCAAACTATTTCAGCACACCCTGGTCATTTTTCTCAATCAGACTGCTAACTACCACACCTCTCACCTACATTGTTATCTCTTATGTGGTCAACCTGTATCACACCATATATCACCTTGAGCCTTTAATTTCCATTTTGTGCAACTTCTTCCTTTTTCTTGTGTTGAAGATCCAAGACACAACCATGTATTACTGCCAAGACTGCTATACCTGCACTGATAACCATCTTTTGTCTTAACAGACACTATCCTCTCCTTCCATATGCTTCTTACTGCACCCAGGATCTAACCCCCCCCCCCCCAGTCTCTGCCATCATATCCATATCCATATCCAGATACTTAAAGCACTCCATTTCATCCAGTTCTCCCCATTAAAATTTTTGCTCAAATTATCCTCTCTTATCTTCCTGTTGTACAGCATTACCTTCCGTATGTTCACATTTTCCTTTCACAAAGTCTTCCAAACTCTGACACCAGCTTTTGGAGTTTTTCTCTGGGGTCTATCACCAGAGCTGTATCATTTGCAAATATCTCTAAATCACCTTGCATACTGTGCCTATCCCTTATTCAAAGACTGTTGCATTTACCTCAATCACCACCCTGTCCAATTATGTCAGATATTCATTATACCTTCCATAAGGTCTCTGTCAAATCAGTCATATGCTTTCTCCACATCAATACAATTCACTCTCATTCTCAATGTTTCTTTTACACTTATTCTTCAAAGCAAACACTTGCTTAACATAGCATCTACTTCTGATATCACATTTTCCCTCTCCAGTCAGATTTTCTGTGCGTCACCATTCTCCCATACATCCTACCAGGTATACTCAACAGACTTATACTTTCATAATATCAGCATTCCCATTCCCCCCAAGCCTTTACATACAGTGTCTACAAAAATCATTCTCTGCCCCCATATATTTTGAAGGACAAACTCGGCTAAGATTTATTGTTGGACAAGCATATGAAGCACTCAAAGCGAAATCATCATACACCTGGTCTCTGAGACTGGTATTTCTAATGATGTGAGCACCAGCAACTCATTTCAGTGTGCCTCAGGCTATTATGATGGAAGGATTTTCCTTCTTTACTTTTCCTAGCTGCCAATTCATTCTAGTGCTTTTTCAGCTACACTCTTTTCACCTATGCCTCTAGATGGCTGGCTTTTACCTTTTTAAGGTGATGAAAACCCAAAGTCTCACCTAGAAGCAAGAAAATGTGGGTACACATGAGATTTCCAGGTGCTCAGAAAGCATCATCAAGCAGCAGCTTCTTGCAACACACCATCAGTGCCTTACCTCATTCAGATCAAGACCCTATGGACCTAGATTACTTCAGGAACCTTGCCAGTTGCATGCCCAGACTTTTGCAGATGGTAATCAAGGCCAAAGGAGAGATGACAAACTGGTTAAACTTAAGTGTGACATCCCCTTTGAAAACATATGGAGAGGCAGACAAGGTCTTTTGTGGACACTGTAAACACACAACTTATGCATTCTCCCAGTCCTCAGGCACCTCACCTTGACCCACAGAAACATATCCCATGGCCCAATCATATCACCTGCTATGTCTTTTCTACTCTAGCTGTCCTATAACAAACGTCAAGTCACTTCATCTGTGAAACAAAGATACTTTCACACAGTGGCATGAAAAATACTTCCTATAATGAGTTTTTAAAAGAAATCTATTTTTGAGAAAAATGCAAAAAAGTCATAAAGACGACCAAACGATATTTTAACACCAGATTTGTATTCAGCATGAAAAATACTTCTTGTAATGAGTCTTTAAAAGGAAATCAATTTTTCTGATAAAAATGCCAAAAACTGAAGGTAATAGGTATTTTTCAGCTCAAAAAAATTTTTGGTTTAAAATTGAAAGATAAGGTATTCAAACACTTCTATACTTGACATGATCATGAAAGATATATCATAATGCTCTCAGTTATCGATACATACTCAGTAAATACGATGCAAAGGAACAGAAATATTTCAAAATTGACTTCATTTAACAGCTAAAGTAGGTGTCATTACGAGGACTGAACGTTATTTCAACACTGGATTTGTATTCAGCATGAAAAATACTTCTTATGATGAGTTTTAAAGGAAATTCATTTTCTGAGGAAAATGCCAAAAAATGAAGGTATTTAGGGCATGGCAGGTGCCCTGGGCGCCACTTTTAGGGGGGGGGGGGTACTGAACAGGTTTGTTTTTTGACATTGCTACTCGATTGACATTCTTAGCGGTTCGGTTTGAGATAAAAAAAGAAATTCGCCTACTTTTCAACTATAGCAGTATTTTGCTACTATCAGTTGCATTACCGCTTCTACGTTACAATTTTGATCAAATAAGTCTTAACTTTAACTCTTTGAAGAGTTTATATAAATCTAAGATTGAACTAACTCTTCAACAGGTTATGATTACAATTTTTTTTTTCATACTATTCG
>JAUTXX010503180.1:0-12345 GCA_032273605.1 Panulirus laevicauda | reverse complement strand
GGTGTATGTTTAGCGTTGGGGGGGGGGGTTATGGATAATGTATGACTGACTGGGAGCACTGGTTGTTGTATAGTGGGTGACGTGGCTTTGCGTCTGGATGCCAGTGACGGCTTTGGTTATGTTATGTTATTTAGCTGGTGGTTGTGTGTGGTTCCGAGTGGTGCCTGCTGGGTGGTGTTTACTGGCGCATGGTTGTTGGCGGTGTGGAGTTGTTGGTGGTTGGGTGTGATGCTGTACGTTAGTATACGGCTGTCTGTGGTGCACGGTCGGCAGGTGCGAGTGGTTGATAATCTATGGAAGGAGATGATGGTGTATGGATTTCGGTGCTGGGCGAATGGTGATGTGTATCTGGTGATCGCGTATGGTTAAGGTGTGTGTGTGTGTGTGTGTGTGTGTGTGTGTGTGTGTGTCTCGGTTGCGTACGGTTGGTTCTGATATACCTATGCTCTGTGTGGATGGCGCTGACGCGCAGGTGGTAATGGCGTATGAATGATTGGTGGTGTTATGAGCCCGTGGTATCTGTATACGCAGCGGTGTGTATTTGTGTCTGGCGTATGATTTTGTGTGGAATGCTCATACGATTAGGAGGGGTTAGCCCATGTTACTGGCATTCAAAGCTAATGGCCATCAACGTGAACGCATGGATCGTTAACATCATTTACAAATGATTTACAAACGACTGCGTTACCCTCTCAAGTTTATCCTCCTCTGCAGTAACGGGTAGTGACACCCTAGCGACAACAGCGCCAAATCCTCAACAGCTTAGGTTACGAGGCTCCCGAGGGAGTTCATGTATACACCTTGGGTCAGTCCTACTGGCTGAAGTAAATAGAAGAATGTCACGGGGGAAAAACAGAAGCTCAACGGACCATTAGATACTGAAACAGCCCGTTTGTTTTTCGTTAGCGCAACGCATGTACATCACTCCACAAACTTTTCCATGTGTTGCGTTTAAGGGGAAGATTCAGGACATGAAACGAAACAGGTAAACAAATTCCAACAAAATTTGAAACGAGTAAACGAGGCGTAAATCACCCTCACTTTACACCGTTTTATACAAAGGCTGAATATCCTTTACTGAATATTCCGTCATCTTTCTTGCGAATAATACGACAACATAACTGTCTTTATGATTTACGCACAAGGTCCTATGACTCAACACTGGTCCTCTCCTATCAGGAATTCTAGTGAATCTTTCACTGTGGCCATCGACATCAAAGCACATGAGAAGGTATGGCACAAGTCTATGAAGATCAAACATGCATATCTTTCGCTTTGCCTTTTCTCTTTCCCGTAATGTATAGTTGTCATTTCAGTCTTTCCACTGCTGCGGTCGCTGATGGAATGACATCCCCCTCTTACCCTGTCGATAGTAGTGTCCCTAAGGGCTCTGTCCTGCGCCCTACCCTCGCTGCTCTCTTCGTTTAAGACCTTTCCGTTTCAACGTCCAGCCCTGTTCCTTCTCACGCCGACGATTCCACTCTGCACACTTCATGTTACTCTCCCCTCCGACACTTCTTCTCTTTCTCGTACTGAACATGTTCCATCTCTTAATTACGACCTGTGCAACATTGCCGGATGGGAGAGAAGTAACTTGGTTAAATTACATAGAGCTTAAAAGCAATTTCTACTCATCTCTTTCCATATCTCGCTTGCTGTTTTACTATTCAGTTTCAAAACATCTCAGTTCAACCACGCAGATAGATAAACACATTACTCACAGGCAGTAAGGTGGTAGTGTGACACGAGCTGCTAGCTGATCAAGATACAGCACTAGTGACAGCACTAGTGTTCCCAGGACATCAAGACGCTTATCGTGGAAACCATTCATATGTTTCACACTATTGCTGAAGCAGGCGATACCGTCCTCAGTATTGAGTTCACTTCATCACACGAGCATGAGGAATGGCTCCTTCTTTCGTGGATCTCTCGGATCCAGAGCCTTGAACTTGTAAAGAAAAAAGAGAATGATGATATCTCGTTTCTTGTAGACATTTTCGGGTTCTCTTTGACGTACTTCGGAGCGTAGGTAAACTGCTAATATAAGTGACGGTATTAAAAACATTTCCCCCCACCTTTGGTAATACACACCCACCCTGTCAACATAAAGCCTTCACGTCTCTTTTCATATGTTTACTACGGTGTTTACACGCTATATAACCACTCCACAATAGGTAGTGTAATGCCACACAAAAAAGCTACACCACAGGACCAATCCACTATCCTGCAGTGGGTCTGCATTCACCACTACCATGGTAAAGCCTTTTACCTACCCTCCACAGTGGGTATCACGCTCCCTTCTGCTATGCTGGACGAACACAAAAAGGTTGAAAAAAAAAATCCCCGACCTTCCCTCTCTAGGTTAGATACGTCGACAACATCAAAGCTCACTCATACACTCCCAGCCTCTCTCTAATCGAGTAAGTAAACATTTCTAAACTTTTCAACTACTTTTTTTTTTTTTCATAGGAAAGTCTAACAAATATTTCCATAAGCGAAAGTTCGTTGATGAAACATAACGTAAACAAAAGAGTGAAGTGTAATGTAAGAAAATAAACACTTCGTTATCTCGCTGAAAAACATTCCTACGTTGCAAGATGACGTCACAACACTTCTGCGTCACAGAGCTCCTTACGACACCACCACCGATACGTCATACCTTTTGCAACGGACCATAACCGTGCACTGAGCACCTACGACCTGGGTTCACGAACACCTTAGTCACATACCACGAACGAAACCTCTCGTTCGTAGTAGGTTCGTGGCGCCAATCAGAAATCCCGACAACGAATCACCCACGTTCTCAATAGACGCAGGATGACAGTACGTTCTTTCAGCAGAAGAGAATGCATTTACCAGTCAGCTGGAAGGAATAGTGCCCAGCCTGGAAACTTGAAAGTCAGACGCTAAGTGGTTTGTTTGCTTCGTCAGCCACAAATCAACTAGCCCTAGTTCGATCCCCAGCGCGGGGAGAACGGCTCACGGCTCACCTAGCTGTTCATCCTTCCTTTAAGAAATGAGCACGGACCCTCCTCTGGATGAAGCACCACAGTTGCGACAGCCCTGGCCAACCTGCAGCTTGTAATCGGCTTGAGATTCCCCAGAGACGACCATGTCCGGGGGACATGGACCCTCCCTAAAAGGCCTATCAAGCCCACAGCTTGTAATTCAGCTCGTTTTTCCCCAGGGGCGTCCATGTCAAGGGAAATGGTCGTCTCGGGCAGGTCTAGCCAGCCCTACAGCTTGTAACTTGGCTCGAGTTTTCGCAAGGATGGGCGCGTCTACGGACGAGACTCTCGGCCAACTTGAGGCTGGTGAGGTACTTTTTCTTATGATCAGATACGGTCATTGGCCGATGGATGCTCTGTGTGTATGTGTGTGTGTGTGTGTGTGTGTGTGTGTGTGTGTGTGTGTGTGTGTGTGTGTGTGTACTGAATACATGGGGGCCCTCAGCCCAAGTCTCTAACTTGCTTCATATTCACCTCCATTCGTATAACGTTACACTCACACTTGGCCAGTACTAATAATGTTATATTCATTACTCCTATGGTGTAATAAATATAGTGACACTAATTCTGCACTGCAGAATAACGGAAGTATTCTGCTGAACGGTTAGAATAATAATCATCTGTCTCTCTTCAGAATGTGTTTCAACAATGAGGAAAGGGAAGGAAAGGAGAGGGGGAAGAAGGAGCAGACAGTTGAGGAGTCCCGTGGATACATCACTATCTATGGCTTCATTAGCACAAGAATTCTTATCAATTTGCTATCCTCATATACATAAACAGATCCACAACACACTCACAGTATCTTTTTCTATACATTGATATCTACGGCAACGAGACCTAAGGTCGTTCTTAAATCAATATGATCAAGATTTAATCTATTATCTATACCAATGACGCGCAGCAGTGAATCAAGGACAGCAGTGTGCAGCTGTGCAGGCCCACTCTGGGCCTTGAGACAGCTGCTGGTCTAACAGGAGGTCACGTACGCTTTACGCTCCCTGCGTCATCTTGATCTGATTTACAACAATGGCCGGAGTAAACACAAGAGTTCCAAAAATCTCGGCCGTCTGCGAAAAAAAGTGTTAAATAGCATGTTTGGTTTTCGTTAGCCTCACGAACATAACACTACACAAACTATTTTTTTTTCCTTAGGATGAAATTTCCAGAGGCAGATTCCCAGATTTTCGATGAAGGGGTAACAAAGTTTCACATCAAAACTCGCCAGTTAAAAAAAACTCGGTGTTACCAAAACATCGTCATACGTCGCTCCTGAGTAGTGTGTCATTAGCTGCCATCTCTCCTTTTCGATGACTTCTTCACTTTTCCTTTTTCCACAGAGATTACTGAATACACGTACCCTGCACCTCATTTCTTACGAAGACAACTTGTTCTTTTTATGAGTTTAATAGAAAAAATTAATTCAAGCCCCTCAGGTGTTTTGCAATACCCGACTACTCTCGAAAGTGAGAAAGGCCACAGGAAGAAGGGAAAGAGACGAAAGAGGAAACAGGATTTCACACTTTCACTGTGCTAGGGAAAAGGAGGTATCATAACGGTCTATCCTCGTATGACTGGTCCTCACACAGAAACTCTGGAAATCAACTTCCAGTCCCGTGCTAGCAGTGCGAGTCTTGAGGGCTTCAACACACTGTTCTCGAAAGCAGTGGCCGAAGTAATACCTGTAGAATAGAGACGGGGGCGGCAACATAGCAGTAAGAAAGGGACAGCTGGTGATAAATGATAGCAGGGGAGTTAGTAAGATGTGTGGGATTGTGAGACGTGAAGGGAAAAATGCAGAACTCCAGACTGGGGCGATTGAGACCTCTGTTGATATGTTATCATGGTATCTATGGAATCTCTTTAGCTTCTGGGAGGCTCATTTGTCTTTTTTAATTAAAGGGTGTCACCATGGTAGAGTGGAGGATATGGGGGTATACCTAACGTGATTATGCCACTGCATGGTTCAGGTGCAACGTTTTGGATAATGGTATTACAGAAAACGAGTAACATTTAAAGGAAAATTTGGATACAGATTTTTTGTGTATGCAGTGGCTGACATCCGGGCCAAAAGTTACTCATTCGCCTATGTATTCTAAAGTGCCAATCAAAGCCTTGTGCACAGTAACTGCACATGCTTGGACGAACTTGTTCCCCTAAACTACACAAACAGTTCAATATCAAATTATACAGTAGTAAATAGACAGTTCTATATCTAATTATAAAGTAGTAAATAGACATTTCTATATCTAATTATACAGTAGAAAATAGGCAGTTCTATATCTAATCATACAGTAGTAAATAGACAGTTCTATATCAAATCATACAGCAATACATACATCTAATCATACATTACTAGAAAGATAATTCTACATATAACTATACTGTATTCTCAATCAGCTTTCTGTATACTTTTCATTTACAGCATATTCACGGAAACACTCATCAGATTTTTCCAAATTTGAAAAGAAAAAAAAAAGATGGCAATATTTCCGCCGGAGTTTCTACGACCTGGGAGTTTCTAAGCGAGCGTTGATGTGTGGAGGAAGTACGAGCCAGCCTGAGGGCACTTCAGCCTTGTTCATGTTTAACGTGGGTGAAGAGATCGTGTTGCATATTGCTGAGTGACGTTAAAGGTTCTTAATCCCCGAAGGTTGGACGGCGAGGGTGCTGAGGTCGTCTGGTGGTGGCTGCTGCTGTTGGCCGTATTGGTTGTTGGTGTTGTTACAATCCCTTGCCCAGCTGGTGTATCATAACGCTTGTGTATCGGCGACTCTTGCCATCAGGGGAATAAGGCGACGTGAAAAGGAGTTCGGATAGATCTGGAAGGATATCGGTCAATATCGGAGATGGATGCCACCGATTCAGGGGAGGTCCCGAGTAAAGGTCTTCCGATATTTCTCTAAGATCGACCGAGGAAAAACTAGCAAGGCCCCTCGACGTTTGGTCGTCTTCAAGTACTGGGTTGAGAGGTCATGTCACCCATCACCCGTGCAAAACAATCTCTCGTTCTCCGTGGTGGGTTGAGGAAGGTGATTGCTGTGGCGTAAGTATCCCCTGCTCCGCTCTGTGGTCTTGGTAGCACAGCGCGGTGATTTGTGGACGGTGCTGTGTCACTGATCTGCTTGACTTTGCTTTCCAGAAGGACCTTGTAATGTTGGGTCTGGACGCAGCGGTAGATACAGAGCCTCTTTGCTCAGTGGTCGGAACTGAGTTGAGTTGGGAAGATACGAGGAGGATGGGAAAGAGGATGGGAGGAGGAAGGATGAGGAAAGGATGAATAAAGAGGATAGGAGTCAGGAGGGGAGCTGAGAAGGATGGGGAAGACTCTTGGGATCAGGAAGGGAAACGTAAAGGATGAAAAAGAGGATGAGGTTTGAAGACGAGGCGAAAAGGATGAGGGGGAGGGAGAGGGAGGAAATGGGAAGTAAAGAAACGAAGGAGGTGGATAGATGGAGTGAACGATGGGTGGACAGTTGCAATGTGATGGAAGGAGGAAGGGAGTACGAGAAGGGTAGAAATATGGATAGATAGATAGAGGAAGCAGGAGAGGGACGGAGAGACGAATGGACAAATCAATGGGAGAGAAGGTTGAAAGGATGGATTGGTGTATGGAAGGAAGGAAGGAGGTAGAGGGGGAGGGAGGGGTGAAAGGAGGATGGATAGATGGATACAGGGAGGGAGAAGGGTGGAGGGGAAGGGAGAAAGAAGGAAGAACTGATGATGTTTTTTGAGATGAAATGACGTACAAAACCAACAACAGCAAGAATGCCCTTAATCATCCATTATACATCCATTAATGATACATCACTGATAATCTTTTTTTAATAACTCCGACAACAAATGGTTTCATTCTAACAACAAAAACATAATATGATTAAGTCAGGATTTTTTTTTTTTTGATTTGTTATATCTCAAAGCAAGTTTATCTTTCGTTCAACCACTCCAGCATATTACACACAATCTACTCAGGGGGCGTAGGCCTACGGATTCACGATAGGCTTAGGGATGCTCGACAACAATGGGCGAAACAAACAATTTAATGCTGCACGAAGAAAAAAAAGAAAAAAAAGAAAAAACTGGGCGGACTCATAAAAGCTGAAACAGCCTGTTTGTTTTTCGTTAGTGTAACGTAACCATCCCTCCGCAAACTTTCTGTTTGTGTTGTGTTTCTGGGGCGAATCCAAGACACTTTTTTTTTTTCACTATACAACCGAATTTCCACACAAACATAAAAGACTCATACGAAGAAATTACCTATAATCTAGCATGATAAAAGCGGAAGTAAACTTAACATATTACACAGCGCCATCTTAATTACAGCAACAATGTTCTTTCTAGTTCTTAAATACTTAAGTCATCTATGATGTTTTACTTTACAAAAAAAAAAAACACGTTATAAATCAAAGATACGAAGAGACAACTGTCGTCCACATGAACACTGGCACAATCATCTACCACTCTGAAATGCCAGCATATACCCACTGCATTGTTCGGCCAGCATATACCCACTGCATTGTTCGGCCAGCATATACCCACTGCATTGCTCGGCCAGCATATACCTACTGCATTGCTCGGCCAGCATATACCCACTGCATTGCTTGGCTAGCATATACCCACTGCATTGCTTGGCCAGCATATACTCACTGCACTGCTCGGCCAGCATATACCCACTGCATTGTTCTTTTGTCGTGTGACATGCTGAGGTGTGGTGTTACGATGCTAACATGTCACGCGAAATGACCCTTAACCCGACGACGAACTCTTCCCGAAGCGTTACTATCACAATCAAACATCTAATCACAACTTTAAAACTATGTACAACATCGGGGGATTCTTTATAATGACAATGAGGACGAGGTTGGAGTTTTCCGCCACCTGGTTGCCCGAAAAAAATGAATGTCGACGGTACTCTTCATTGTTCACGTTAGTCAAGGAACCACATGAAGGCTTAACACCCCAGCTATTAATATCTGAAGACCGCCGAGAGGTTCCTCAAATCTTCGGGCAACGAGCAGGTCGTGCAGCGGAAGCCACCTTAATTAATGGAGCTACGAAGTTTATAATTATTTTTGTCGTGGTTGAGGCAAGAGGACATAATGATAATAGGATCCTGGGTATTGAAGGACTAGATTCTTGTGAGAAGGAAGATACAACCCCTTTACTCTTTAGGGTAAGCTAAGAAGACAAGGAGGATCCTGAGTGTTGAAAGTAGATGCTTGTGAGGCGGGAGGCCCAATCCTTTGGGTTCGAATCGTACACACGGCAGACGA
The DNA here is from genome assembly GCA_032273605.1 of Panulirus laevicauda. Classification (NCBI taxonomy): domain Eukaryota; kingdom Metazoa; phylum Arthropoda; class Malacostraca; order Decapoda; family Palinuridae; genus Panulirus; species Panulirus laevicauda. The sequence continues at coordinate 4,067 of JAUTXX010503180.1, read as the reverse complement.
CCGAGATTCAAAGGACGTTTCAAATTCTATAAATTCTACACTTTGATTCCAATAACGTCATATAATTCACGAGTATATTCTAAACGTTCTATAATAAGAAACCAAACCTACTTTACAAAATACAGCGTATAAATGGCTGGTTGAATTCGACCATCAAATAAAACAATAAAACCCGCTAATGCTGAAAACACTGTGATAACATGGAGTAAACATTTCCTGTACTGATTTTCTATACAGTTAACAGATCTGCCAACATCGAATAAATATTAAATTTACCCACACTCGTTACCAGCATGACAAACGAGGTGTTTTTCTGCACCTCGCTCAGTCTATGATTATCAATTTTTTTTTCCTTATTTTGAGCACGATGGGACGACCCTTTAGAACAGTTGTAGCACGACTTCGACCCCAAGTCAAAATGGCTAGGCTATGGGGCCGTACTCTCGCGCTCGAGTGTCGTACCGCCACATCCTGTCTATGGGTCTTCTTCCCATCGTGGTCAAGGGTCGTAGCGTCGTTGTGCTCTGGGGTCGTTGCTCCATCGATTTCCTACCAACAGATAAAGTTGTAAAACCAACTTGCTGAAAGTGCAGTACTATATCTTTCCACAGCCTTATGGCTCACAACTCATAGTTCTCTACCCAATAATCGCATAACAAATCGTCATTTCATAACTCAGAACCTTCAAAAGTTGCAATGAAGGTTTATATACATCTCTAGGTTAAATAAATCTTAATATCTGTCCCTCTATCGTTCACATTCACTAACAATAACCTGGTAATCTCCTAATGCCACAGAGACTACACTGTAATATGACAGTCGTATAATCAATCTACACGGATATCCCGACTCATTTCTTTCCTCATAATCTAGTTCAGGTAAACCATCGTTTCACACAGACAAACTTCAGTCCCTCCGCCTCGCTCAAGCTTCTTGTCTCGTTTCCATATGATCATTACAGTACGTACTGTCCCACAATGATTAATACACCAGTTCTTAATCAGTTCTCATATCCTTCACAATGGTTTCGTCTCCTTCTCGAGAAGTGATGTTTGGATAGTTAAACACGTCAATATTAAAGACAATCAAGACTTGAATACATTCCTAATACTTAAATTCATATTTTACATTCACTTATTTAAGATCTGTGTTAATGTAAAGAACCTTTGTACATTGTATTACACACACTGTGGCTGATAGCTTCAAGACTTCAGTCGCATCTCAGGATTTGATTCTTATGAGCCACAACCAAACTCCATCCTAATATCCAATGCCCTTGCCTAAACCGTCCCAAAGTCTTCCACTCCTCACCCTCACTCATAGCTGGGTTATATCCCCAGCACCCAGACTAAAGACGTGCACTCACCACTTATCTACTATACATCTTCACAGACACTAGACCCTGTTCAAATCATTAGTAAACTACTCCCCATCATCATGTCAAAACCCCCAAACCCTCAGTCCCCTCTCTGGATCACAGCATTGAGAACAGCAAACCCCCATGAAACACTGCGCCTTCTGCCATAAAAATCTCCTCCGCTCTACACAGTGACCATAACTCACACCACACTGCCTCGCCACTTTCAGACAGCTGGCTGGGGGGTCATGTGTGGGAACGCGCGGCCCGTCTAAACCCCGCAGGAAATTCATTCAAGTAAAGCTTTTACTGTGTGTGGAGTCGCGTCTCGTGCAATGGTGAGTTCAGATGGCAGGAAAGCGAGTTGGATGGAATCCATCAAAATTGTGATGTCGATTATTATATAACCCCTTGAGCACGATGCGACGACCCATGAGTACGACGGTGCGACCCCCGAGGAAGATGGTACGACCCTTGAGCACGACGGTACGACCCTCGAGTACACGGTACGACCACGACACCCCATACTCGAGGATCATACCGTTGTCAACAACGTCTACACCGCCGTGTTACAAGGGGCGTAACGCTGAGCACAACTGAAGTCTTCAGTGAATGGGTCACAATTCGTCGTGAAGTTGTGATTTATAACATGGATGAGATCAGACAAGAGCAAATGGGACGGCGTCAGTCAAAACCACGATACTGATTTGAAGCCAGTTGCTTAAACCTGGATGAAATACAACAGAACAAATCGGTTTTTATCTATGAGATCACATACACATTAAACCAATAAAAGTGGTATTTGCAAGCGTATTCAGGTTATATATTCGCCGGGGTTAACAGGGATCCGACAGTTACCAAAAAAGGCAGAAAATAAAATGAAAATTGCATGCACGAAGTATTTATGGACTCGGTGCTGTAAGAGGTGTACACCAGAGCTACGGGGGATGGACTGTGGATTGTGGGGGTGAAGCGGGGCGAGGCAAGCTATCGTCAAGGGCTTCTACAGTTATAAGGTTTTGTCTGGTCCAGCGAGGGAAGTGGGTGAATGATATCAGGGGCGGCTGATGACAGGGAGAGCCAAGGATGTGTTCCATCCACACGCTTGCTCCATGCTTTGAAATACCGACTGTGAGGGAGGGTCAAGGCATATAAGGGGAGGAAGAATAAAAAATGGAAAAGAAGAGACTGGAAGATGATAATGTTGTCTGCGGACGATACTGTGTTGCTGACCCTTGTAGATATGTGGAGCAGTGCAACGGAATATGAAAGGTTAATTAGGACAATTATAAGAAACGACTGAACAAAAGCCCAAGATTGACAGTGTTGAGAAGAGAGGCTCAAAATCCGAGAAATGATCACTGAAAAGAGGTTAACGCTAGTGTAGGAAAAAGACACATTTAGGGAATATGTTCAGTGAAGGTGGAGGAATGGATGCTGAGGTGCTGCCGCTCTGAAGCAAGTTATGACGCGTAAGATTAAGAGGTGAGAGGAGCGGCGCAGAGCCCGCTGAGAGGAAATGGGTCTCATCCGTCTGAAGTATTGGAGTTTAATTCTTTTTAATTACTTCATCTACCAGACCATAGTAAGGAAAGGGTTCATGTGAAAACACGTGAGCATTGCAGAACAATATCTGTGCATGCAAATTGGTTGATGAGATGAAGAGAGCCTTTAAGAAAACGCCATTTCTTTACCAACGTAGTGGTGAATAAATGGAAGGGTGAAAAGCGTAAAGTCCTCGGTTAAAAAGTAAGAAAAATAATGGCGTCTGGAAATTGAAAAGTACAGAGAATTTTAAGTAAAAGGTTGAATGGAGATTCAAAGAATAAAATCAAGCGAGTTTGGCAGATATAAAAAAAATGTGCAAGGACAAAAAAAAAATGCTCTGTACCAAAAATAAGACGAGTTTTACAGGGATGGTAACGCGCTAGTGGCAGAGGGTCTAGTTCGCGAGAGGGAAGAGCAGCTAAAGGAATTCACGAATAGTATAAATCTAAATGATAAGAGACATATTATCAGGAGGACTTCGAGCTGGAGAATTAGGAAAAATGGTAGGACGAGGACATGGCACATGTGGACATTGGATGACAGCAGTATTACAAGTGAAGAGAGGAATACCAGAGGAGGAATGGAGAGGAGGGTAAGTGGCTGCAGGACTTAAGTGATATTGTAATCGAGAAGTCATTGATACATTCTATGGAACGAAATCATTGCATAAAATAAAAAAAAGAATTTTCTTAACATTATTGGTAAGGCATATGGTGTGAGCTTTTATGGAAGCTTTTAGGGGGAGAATAAAGAATAATTAAAGTTGGATGTGAGTGGGTATAAAAAAAACTTTAGCACGGTAGCAGAATGTAGAATATCTCTACGGAAGAGCAAAGGTGTGCATGCGGCATGAAATGACTCAAGATAAGGTGCATGATGATAAATGATAGCTTGGAGAAGTCTTCATGGCACAGGGTGTGTATGGACGACTAATAAAGATGATTGAGAACTTTATAACAGAGATAAAGCTTTTATGAAATGAATTACAGGAAAGAGAGGTTTCAAGTGCTTTAAGGGTGTGTATGGGGGGTTCTTAATGCCAGCATCGTTGTTCATGTTTTTATGAATAGGGATTACAAGTCTGGATGATATGTGAAGGCGAGAGGGAATTGAACCTACGAGAATGCTGGATGGAAATGGTCCTCAAGGAAAACGCTAACAT
>JAUTXX010502958.1:282-12346 GCA_032273605.1 Panulirus laevicauda | reverse complement strand
ACGTGTATGTATATACATGTGTATGTGGGTGGGTTGGGCAATTCTTTCATCTGTTTCCTTGCGCTACCTCGCTAATGTGGGAGACAGCGACAAAGTATGATAAAAATAGAATATAAAGATTTTGGGTGTTCTGTCTTCTCCCCAGGCAACCCTTGAGATGCTGCATCATTCCTGATTTTACTCATTGATATGCATGAATAGCACTCTCGATGGAATGAAAAGTTATTTTATATTTTTCCTTGGAAGGTGATTAAAACCAGTGATATAAATTTTCCCTCTGCTCCATAATAACTAAGTTTTTAGGATTTTTCATAATTTCTTCACAGTATTTAAGGCAGAAGATGCTCAACAACAGTCATCATTTTTGTGTTCTGTTTCTCGCTTATGTCATAGTGACATGGTTAAGAGTGACAGTGAAGTTAATTGATGAATATTTTGGTTTTTGTCAATAATTCACACATTTCCTTATTATGTTGAGGAGGCATTTTCAGGATGGATTAAAAATCCTCTTTGGACTTTACAACTTATTTTAGTTCTGTTTTTGTTTGAGGCAAGTAATAGTGAAGCATATCTCACATACAGATTCCTCTTACCCCTTAAGTAAATAAAATTTTGCTCTTTCAGCAATTCAGACAGTATTACCACATTTACAGATCTGCAGTTTTAGAATTACTGTAATGTATTATACTTTAATGTTTTTATTATCATTATTCTTACAGACATTCCTCCGAGAGGGTCTTTTACCCAGGTTTACAAATATAAGATGGTATACATTATGAATGAATGTTGATACTAGCTTTTAGTTAATATAGTCTATAGAGGGATGCATCTTACAAATGGCAACTTTTAGCCCATGTTACATTGACTGAAAGAGTAGTACTTGGGCTCTTACTTTTGTACGTAGGAAAGGGTCATTCTCATCTGAGGCCTAAAATAATTTTAAAATTATTGTCATTATTGCTCTGCTCAGTATTAGGAAATGCTGGAAAGGAATGGATTTTGATATTATCAATTTGTTATATATTAACTATTCATGAATTACAGTTTTGCATTTAGAGTAACTTGATACATAAAGCTTATCAGTATTTATATTTTTTTCTTTATCTGTGTATTATATGCATATGTTTATTGTTTTACGCATTTTCTTAATTGCCAGTTTATGGAAGTTGTCAGTGATTTGGAAGGGAGTGGTAGTGTGGGTCGTGTGGAGGCTGTTTGCAATGATGCTGGAACCTCGGATTACCTCGTTGTATACCTGCGACTTCTTATCTCAGCACATCTCCAGAAGAATGCAGAATTTTTTAGCTGTTTCATTGAGGGTGGAAGAACAGTAGAAGAGTTTTGTAAACAGGTAAGTGTGTTTGGAAGTTGAGAATAGAATAACCCTTTTTATATGTTTAGTAATGTAAATTATGATTATTGTATGCATAGACCAATCAGGCTAAGTTTTGCTACATCAAATTATTAGTGCAAATCAAAAAAAGTAATGAATTTTTGATTGCAATACTCTGGAGCTCACCAGTCATCATTCATTGTGTGACCTGACATTAGAGCCATCTACCCTTCCTTAAATCGTGGTATGTATGTCATCCAGGGTTAGAGTCAGTTGTTTATAGTCATTCTCCTGATTTTGATTGGTTTCTTTATCATTGGGTCGGAGTGCATCTTTGCTGAATGCTTAACTACCCTTTATGAGCTTCCTGGAAATTAGGATTGTGAAATTGTCAGTTTCACTCACGTTATCACAAATCTGTGAAACAACAGTTGATAATGACAGCTAAAGTAAACTGGTATAGTTAATTGAGCTCAGAGCCTGAAGTTTTATTGGAATTATCAGATTAGGCTTAGTAATGGCAGCAGATTGTGATTCAAAATGCAGTGACAAATGATTAGCAGGTACAGGTTGGTTTTTTATCTGCAGATTGCACTTGAAATTAGTCATTTGTGTTGAAGGTATCTTGAAAGGTAGTTTTTTATGTTTAGATTTAGGTATCTAGCTATCTGTGTATATCTCTGATGCCTGTTCCCTCCAGGAACTCCCTAAAGGCAGTGGCCATGGTAATAGTCTCCATAACCAGTGAACTCCAGTGGCTCTTCTAAGCTTTTGATTCCTCACCTTTAACAGGCCACTGGCAGTGGGCAAGTCTAATGCAGTGTTTGCAGAGGCTCCTACCAACTATGTCTACCTAGTGTTTCTTTTCTAATGCTCCTCCTTCTATCTGTTGCTCCTATTATTTTGCCAAAAGGTAGGGCTAGCACATATTGCTCACCACTGGAAAATCTAGAGTTACAAAGAATTCAGAGAGGATCTTTTATTCAGGTTTACAAATGTAAGATGGTATTCATTATGAATGAGTTCAGTGTTGACAAGTGTTACGTGTGACAAGAAGAGGTTGTATGTTTTTGAACAGAATGCTAGTAGTCCACATATGGGGGAGGCAGAAGAAAAGACAGCTACCTGGGTCAGAGGAGTGTATCTTGACAAACACTGAAGTGCTGGGTCACTGTGCAGCCATCACTAACCCTCCATACTTTATTTTAGTTACTTTACTGTCAATAGTCTGTATATGATTAAGCTTTGTTTCCTTCAGAGCATAACTTGAGGTCAGGTTCACAGGTTTTTTTAAGCTGATCTCTGCAACTACTCAGAGATGGATGTAGAGGTAGAAGAAGTTCCACAGCAAATACCATGAATTCTTTATTATCTTAAACCATTAAGGAACAATACCTTGTTTTCGTTAGGCACTTTTCAATAAATCAGCAGTTAATGGAGATAGTTTTTAGATTCTTTATCATTATTCACCCATATCAAGTATCTATTGTTGTATACAAACTCTTGATTTTATCCTCATGTTACAGTATTAGGTAATGCAGTAGATTCGTTTTCAGGCAGAAATAGATTTCTTGCCTTGATTGCTAACGTTACTCTGGATAAGGTCGTAATAGCTGCTATTGCTGGTTTCTTTTTATGAACCTGCTTGGGAGTGACTTCTTAAAGTTTCCATGCCCAGTCCACTCATGTCTTAGAAATGGCATTGCAGAGATTAAAACACCTTTTGTCATTATGTTCTTTGATTCAGTGTGCATTTCGTGCTGACATTAGATCAACCAAATATGGTTCTTCTGTTTTGGTAAGATTTATTTGTCATTCTATATTGAAACTTTATACGAACAACATGGAGGTTGCTGTATTTTCCTAAAGTTTTGTATTACTTGCAATCATTGTTGTTTAACAACTTTTTACTACACCTTTGAAAATATTCCAAAACATGGAAGTATTGTACACCACAAGGAGAGGAAATTTTCCTGCTAAATTTCAGTTCTGAAGTGTGAAAGTAATGCTTATCAGTTGAGTTCATCTGATTGAGATAATGTAAGGTCTCTGCTGAAAGTAATGCTTATCATTTGAGTTCATCTGATTGAGATAATTTAAGGTCTCTGCAACTTAGAAGGCAGGAAATGGAATATGTTTCAGATGCAAAAAAAGTTTGAAATATACTTTGGGACAGAGGTGCCCAGATTATTTCAGTTGTTCTAAAGTGGGAGATTTTTCTAAAGATATGCTGAATGATTTATTTTTGTTTTATGGATGGTTGATGTCAAGAGGTGTGGTTTCAAATGAATGTCTAGTGGAGTGGCATTTAAGATGAGTTGGGAGTGTGTTTATGTATTGTTTGTTGGGCCATTTCAATGTGTATATGTTTTGTCAATGTTGTGTTTATTGGGAGTTAGGGAATCTGTGCGTATGGGTTGCAGAAGTGTGAGGTAGTTGAAATTTTTATTTTCGTAAGGTGATTAGAGATTAATTATGGAATAATTTGAATGAGAGGGCTCTAGTTCAGGTGCAGTGAATTCAGTGCCAAGAATGTTGAAATGGGATCACCTTACGAGGGTCTTTATTTTTCTGCATAGGTGATGAGTGTTTATTGTGGTGAGGCACCTTGTTTGAGCACTTTTGTTTTGTGTGGTTTGCAGCTTGGTTATACTTCCTTTTGAGAGAGTGAATGTCCAGGCAGGTGAGGCATAGTTTAGGGTGGAGTGGATGAATTGTTTGTAGATGATACTAAGGCATTCTTTTTCTTGTGCAGATCTGGTACTAGCTAGTTTTTGTGCATTGCTTTTGTGTTGGTTTTATTGGTTTGGAGATTGAATGTCATGCATGACATATGTGATGCACAGAATAGTAGGTGTTTTGTCGAATGGAAGTCATTTTCCAAACTACCATAACAACGTGGGAAAAAAAAATTTATGAAGATGCTCAGATCACAAGTATGATATTTTATAGTATATTTGGAGTAGCAAGCGCTGTAAAGAATTGATGAAGATTTTAATTTTTATGATTTTTGACCTGCTAAACACATGTTGTTTGGACTAGTGGGCAAAAAGAATACTGCTACTGGCCCAAAACCAAGGGTTAGTGGGTCAAATGGCCCTCCACTGTATTTTAGAAGGAAAGAAGAAGAAGGAGAAAAAGGCTTAGGCAGGCACCAACCAGAGAGGGACCATTGCCATTAGGAGTAGTAGTGACAGCAGCATGGTTAACCAGAACCAGCAGCTGTTATATTTCCCTATCCTGGTCCTTTTTTTCTTTTTTTTTCACATGCACATAGGTTGCTGGAACTCGGTACACAAACACAAACTTTCCCTCTCTCTTTTGTTTTGCTTGACACTTGATATTACATAAATCATGTAATTCTTTATTCTAAAACCACAGAAAGGATGAAGGGCTCTGGTTTCATTACATTACATGTGATAGCTAGAGAATGGATTTGAACATTTGAGGCTATTCATCATCTGTTAATGGTACTGCTTTGTTAATGTGGGGAACACTGAACAATTATGACAAAGGAATAAGAAGCACAGAGAATGAATGAAGGTTCACAAAACTATGTAAACAACTAAGATTAGTCAGTGATTAAGTTTTGAATGATAGGATGAGTGTGTTTCGAAAGCAAGAATCCCAGATTTCTTGAGGGTGACAGCCGAGCATACAGTCAAGAATTTAAAGAATTTCAAATTTGATTGCCTTTTATCATATAACACCAAGATTTTCAAATTAATGAAAAGAGTAGATTTTTTTTATGTACATTTTTACCAGTGGCACCGAGAGAACATTTTATTTATTTTGTACAATTTTATTCATCTGTGACTATATTCCTGAGAAGAAACGACAATTGTAAATAATTATTGCATGCAGGAGGTTGAACCAATGTATCGAGAATGTGACCATCTTCACATCGTAGCATTGACAGCAGCTGTAGGTGTTGGCGTAAGAGTGATGTATCTAGACCGAGGAGAAGGCGCTGCTGTTGTATCTCATGACTTCCCAGAAGATAAGGAACCAATTATTCATCTTCTCTATCGTCCAGGACATTATGATATTCTGTACAAAGCATAATGTTTGCTAAATAATAGTGATTTGTTGAAATGCTAGGTTTTGATATACATTTTTTTCCTCTTATGCAGGGGCATAATTCTTATTTGCTCCATTTGCTCCATTGTCCACTGTGTTATGTAAAGTTGTATACAAATGATCTGTCTTTTGGTATATATTTCAAATGTATCAGTGATATACTTAAAGCATATTTTTAATATAGTCTGTGGTATAGCTTTACATTATGATACAGTATTCCTATCAGTATTTATGACTTGTTGTGAGGTCTGATTTCTTATTTAGTTTTTCTAGATTTGTCATACCACTTCACATTGTTATGCTATTTATTGAGAGTATCTTCATAATTGAATTGCTTTGTCACATTTTGGCCACAAGAAAATTATGTATATGTAAATACAGTATAAATGTTATGAATAGAATCAGGTTCCTGGAATAATTATTCTTTGTAACAAATTAATTACTTTTTGAATATGTGAAAAGCATAAATGTACTCCCCTTTTGGAAACATAAGGTGTTTAACATTTACACTGTAAATTTTGAGACTTTTCTCACTTTCCGCTTAGATGTAGCCCCTCATTACTGTATAACATGTAATCCTTGGTTATTTTTGATATAAAGATTTCTCATAAAATGATAACTTATGCATTGCAAAAAATAGATTATACAGTAAGATCTTTAGAAGTACTCTGTGATTTCATCCTATTGAACCACAATGAAGATTGGGTAGCATAATACTGTATCTCATGGACCACTACTTTTAATGGTAAATAAAATCAAATTTGAAGTTCGTATTTTTGCCTCATTCACATCCGTCGTTTTCTTTCACACCTTGTGCACATTCCTGATACACAAGATAATGGCACATTCAGGACATCTTCCACATACCAATGCCAGCTGTATTGTTCACTTTAGGGAGAATATAACATTCACTATTATGGCTATGTTTCATTCTCACTCACCATTCATACAATGCCCTGTCCTCTTCCTCATCTTGCTTCCCCTTCTCTTTCAGAGTCATCATACAGAGTGACCAAGAGGAATGACATCCTTTGAACTGTGTGTGTGTTACTACAACAAAATGTAATAGGTTTAGAAGTAGCTTGGCTCATGTAATACAATGAAAAATGAATAATTTGCTGACCAGTATCGGGGTAATCTTCAAATTTATAGATATCCAAGATTTCTCTGCCAGGGCCTTCAGGCAGTGCTTGGCAGGTATGAGCTTCAAACAACCAAATCTCTACCCTTTCCTCCTCTCTTTCTACGTTTTGTTCTACATGATTCCTTCACTTTTTCATCTGCATCACTTTTACTCCTTCCTCTTTTCCAATTCATCTTTCATCCTCCCACTCCATCTCATTTCTTAATCTTTTCATGCTTTCTTTTAATGTTATTCCTACTTTTTTTTTCTTAGCCGCTCTCCTGTTTCATTTCTTTCTTCTTCATATCCTTCTTCTTCACCTTTTTTCACTTCCTCCTCCTTGTTGACTGAATGTTATCATAATTGTTTTAAAGTTATTACTTATTAATATTTTTTATTTTTTTCACCATTTCTTACATTAATGAGCGTTCCAGGAACAAAGAATTGGCCTCACTAATTTGCATCCACTCCCTAGTTATATGTGATGCACCAAAATCACAGCCCCCTACCCAGTACTGGGCTCCACACACCTTTCTGTGGTTTCTTCTTACTATTATTGATGTTATGATCATTAGTAGTAGCAGTAACAGTAGTAGAAACATTTGCTGACAACATCCATTTTCTAGCTGTCATGTGCAATGCATCAAAGCCTCAGCTCCTTATCCACGCCCAGGTCCGGCAAACCTTTCCATGGTTTCCCCTGGCTACTTCACATGCCCTGGTTCTGTCGATTGACAGCACAGTGCTCCCTGTATACCACATCATGCTATTTCTCTCCGTCCAGCCATAATTTCACACCCTTGCATGTTTAGGCGCCAACCACTTAAATGATTTTTGACTCCATCCTTCTGTTTCCGGTTTGGTCTCCCCTTATACCCTCCACTTCTGATGCCTATATTCTCTTTGTCAACCTCCTCTTGCTTATTTTCTTTATATGTTCAGAATGTTTCAGTACACCCTCATCAGCTCTCTCAACTTTATTCTTCTTATTACCATACCTCTCTTTTGCTCTTTTATTACTAACTTGATCAAACCACCCCACACCCCATATAATCCACGAATATTTCATTTCCAACTCATCCACTCTCCTCTGCACATCCTCATTTATGATAGCCCATGCCTCGCATCCATGCAGCATCGTTAGGACATAGAGTAGTAGATGTTGGTGAATGAGGTTAATGGCTTGTTGGCATTATTGGATTATGTACTAATAGATAGGCATACTAAAGAGAGACTCTTGGATGTAAATATACTGAGAGGAACAGTTGTTGGGATGTCTTTTCACTTCTTAGTGGAGGCAAAAGTGAAAGTTTGAAGCGCCTTTTGGAAAGAGGAAATGTTTTGGGTGGGAAGAGGGTGGTGATAGTGAAATGAGCTTGGAAAATAGGGTTGTGTGAGGAGGTATTGGGTGAATAATGTCAAAAGCTAAGAGTAAATGAGGAGAAGAATGGGAGGTATTTAGGGAAGCAGTGTGCAAAGTTTTCAAGTGCACTAGTGTGTGGTATGCAGAATCAATGAAGGTGGATGTAACGATGGGTCATTTTGATTTGTGCTCAAGGTGATGGTGAAGTTACTTTGTAAATATGATTTAAGGGGTTAATCTAATCCATTTATCATAACACAATGAAGAAGTTTTTTAAATTAGCACTTGTCTGATGTTCCCATGTGCTGATGGGTGGTAGGGCACACGGGTTACTTACGTGTTATCCCATTGCCAGTCTTCGTTTACACTTAGCCAGTGTAGTTGTTTAACATCACGTTTGCTAGATTATTGGCACTCTATAACTTGTGATGTAAAACATGCTAATGAGACTTATGGTTTTTCTAAGAATTAACAAGAGATACTAATGTACATGATCCTAAAAAAGACAGAAATGCTCAGCTGAATAATGCAGGTGCTGGACATATTCAACCAGTACACCCGGTAGGCTATGTGGGTGACACACGATAATGCCCCGAACCTCGAAAAAACAATGGGTTCTCCCTTTAACTTTGTTTGGGTTATGTGCAAGACTATTCAGATCCGTTGATGAAGCACAGGGCAGAAAGAGCTGGAGAGCATCACCTCCTTGTTCCTGGTCAGGTGTTCATCATTCTCCAACCAGCCACAGTCGCTACCCAAACAAGTTGATGATGAATCTCAGCTGTCGAACAGTTCAGGTTCAGGCAATAAAAAAAAAAAGAATTCAGCCTCCACAGCAACACCTAACCCACTCTGAGGGCCTGAGCCTTAACATGTTTTTCTACCAAGCAGCCACATGACAGTAGTTGGAACGTGTACCAGTGTGTCATAGTGTTGTTTTTTCTTCTCATTTGTTAGAGACTTTTTCATGTCTCCTTTTAGGCCCTTTCTTAATTTGTCCTGTCATTGGGAATTACTTTTTTTAGGGTATCCAGAGCCTTTGTGTCATTCCAGATCTATGTGAGGGAATATCACAGACCACTAAGGGAGTTCTAGGACAATACAAAGGCTAAGTCAATGCTCAAGCTAATGATGATGTAATGAAAGAACCAGAAATAGAACCACAAACTAGGAAAGGCTAGAACAGACAGGACTTTTGGGTTCCAGAACAGACTAGAGTTTTGGACTTAAGAAAGATAAGACTATCCTAAGATAGATCAGAGCCTAGGTCTTACGAAGAAAGGAGACATCCTGGAACAAACCAGAAATTAGGGCATAGGAGACACCTTAAAAATGCAGACGAGAGAATTCACTAACAGTATTGAAGAATAGAAAATCATAGCCTTAAGAAAGACTGTTGAGTCCTCAGTTAAATGCAAGGAAATGAAATTTCAGCAGATTACAAAGATAGCTGTATAATAGATAGTTTCTGGACAGACTAGAAATGGGTATCCACACAAGACAGGCCCCAAAACATAGACTATAGAAAGGCACAAAGACATTACACGGAGGACTCTCAGACAAACCAAAAATGAACTTGGGATACCACTGGTAATAGGCCCCAGAATCTAATGACATAATCAGAGGTCCCCACAAGTGACTAGAGATAAGGCTGCAGAATGTAACAACATAATCAGAGATTTTCACAAGACACTAGAGATAAGGCCCATGGCAGACTAAAGAGAGGGCCTAAGGACAAACGAGACAAGAAACCATGAGAGACTAAAGACAGAGGACATTTGAAATGATCAGAGACGAATTCTGGAAAGTTAAGACTGGCTCAGAACAGACCAGAATTACTGTCTGGAAAGTAAGAGACAGTGGCCTAGGACAGCACAGAAATAAATGGAGAAGACAGGTAGATAGTATCCCCACAAAGATAAAAAAGGAGGGTGAGTAGGAGTTAAGATACATGCAATGATATGTGCAGAGATAAGTGACAAGGCCAATTACCAGAAAAAGAAAGAGGGCTTGAAAAAGATTAGATAAAATTGACTAAGATTCATCAGAGACTGTTTTACTATGAACATAAGACTGAATCCGAAAAGCTGTGAGCATCTGAGACCAAATATAGGACTCCAGAATAGGTGAAAAACAGGAATGTTGGGCATGTGTCAGACAGAGGCATGAGACACACCAAATGCAGGCTTTAGGATGGATCAGAAACACGCATTACAGCAAATCAGCATTAGTTGCCGGATGCAGTGAAAACACGACCAAAAGACACTGTCAGTCAGATAAAGGGTTCCGTATTAAATGCAGGGGACAGTGATAGGATCCTTGGCAAAATCAGAAATGGGGTCCTTTAACATTGTAGACCAGAAACAAGATCAGAGGACATACTAGATATAGAAGTCGATACTGATTAAAAATAGAGCCCCTAAAGACACATCCAAGGGCAGGGTCATAGGAGGGAAGTGAAACCGACCTTAGAGCAAAGAGAAAGCTGAGCTTTCATAGGGTACAAAAGAAAGAGAGAGAGGGCAGGCAAGGGGAACAACCGTTTGCTCTGACTGATAGCCATTCCGTACAGAGCAGGTAAACATTAACATGTTATCATATTGATAACTCACAAGACTAGGTAAAATCCTACAAATATATGTGTGAGCATAGGTGGAGAATGACATGCAGAACTATGCTATGTGCGTTAATGCCATTTTTTGTATAAATTTAATATTCATGTGTTTACTCGTTTCACTGTGGATAGGGCTGTTTCATCTCCCCATTGATACATGCAATATCACAGCTACAGCTTTACTAATGCATTCCTCTCCCATTATTCATTCAAAAAAGGAGGCAGTAGTTACACCAGAATTTTCAGATTTCAACTAACTCTAGCGTAAAGACTAAACATATTTCCTGTTTCCATTTGTGTCAGAAACAAGAAATCATAGTATCATCCAAATGAGATTCGTCTAGGTCCCATGTTAGTGGCAATGCGATCTAAGAAGGGTGAGACTGACGGCTATTTTGATAGGTCCCTCGGACAAAGACCATAATCACATCGATGTAAGTTCGATGAATGTAATCTTAGATCAAGTGAGGTAAACAGTATATCTCTTGGACGCAACAACAAAGTGCTAGCACCCACACCTGTGATAGGAGGTCGATTGGTTCGGAGAACCTGTCATTGCATTAATAAGGCTTGATGACTATATCCATGGTAAGTGAGTCAGGCTTACATACATGTTAAGTGGTTGTTTTAACGCGAGTAAAGACTTGCATCAGCGGCAAATTATACGATATTTGTCTATCATGTTGGTATGATAACAATACCCACTTAGATACTTGTATCGATGGCGATAGGGAGTTGTAATCAAAGGTGGTCACAGTGCTGAGCTTTGTGTCCATTACACAGGAGTTGAGACTGGATATAGTGTCACATACATTCAGGTGAGGAAGTTGAGGAATAAGGAAATTTAAATGAAAGACATTAACTGATTCGGTTATGTATGTTGACACTTCGTTCCATGCTCATTTGTGGATGGAGTGAAGCTCTTTGATCATTTGTAGATGAAGTTTTTTAATCCTGGTCTCAGCATAATCCTGGTCATGAAGACTAGGCTACTCGTGGTGCGTCGACAATATGGGTAGCACTGTGGCCGTGTTATCCCACACAGGATGTGGGCTGCTGCCCAATAAGCTGACATCACGGTGTAAATTTGATAATCACCAGCGTGCTAGTTAAATCATCATGCTTATTTTCGGCATGATATTGGCTTCAGGCCTTCTTTCGAAAAGATTACATATCAATCATTCAAGTTTGTTGTGAAACGAGTCTCGTCACGTGCTGATCTGAACTCAAACCGACCCATAAGTAGAATGGCACGACCTTTGACTTTTATGGGTCAGGTCAGACGCCAGACCATCATACCGGATAAGTGCTCAAAGGTCGTACCATCACTTTCAGCGGACAAGAAAAGCCTTTTTTTTTTTAACAAATCAAAAAGTTACAGGTATGTCTCAGGATCTTAACTTCACATTAACAGCTCACGTTAATTATAGTGGGCTATAGATGGCCACAGGCTGACGTGTGCAGCGGTGATGTACTGACACAACCTTATCGTGTGTGTGAGAAGCCAGACCACCACCATGGCCACTCACTGTTACCCCTCACTCCAACCTT
>JAUTXX010502847.1:0-12347 GCA_032273605.1 Panulirus laevicauda | reverse complement strand
AACATCCCTGACCGTGACGCACTCACGGGCCGCCTAGGATCGAGCACACAGGTTCGAATCCTGGTTGTGGCAGTCGGTCCACAGTCAACCCAGCTGTTCGTCCATCCCAAGGAGTTGGTTGATAAAATGGGAATCTCTTGCCTGTTTCTTTTCTAGTGACCGGATTTTAAACATTTACGAGAAAGTCGCCACTTTATTTACCCTCTGTCATACGTGACACCTTGATGACACTTCTGCCAGTCATATGTCTCGTGTCGTGTCTGACACCTTCCTTGATGCCTGTGCCTTATGACACGTTGTCCTGCAGCATGACACATCAAGGTGACCCACATTATGTCGGGGATGATATCGAAGTGAGGCCAGTATGGGCGTGGGTGTTGGTATGGGCGGCCGTGGGCGTCAGGAGAATGCGTGTGTGAGTGTGAACATAAGATTAACTGTCATCAACGTAATCATCATTCTCTGCCACACAGATTCATCACACACCATCGTCATCAACAGAAATCATTACGTCATCAATGTGTTGATGAGTGTATTCCTCAGCCAAGGACTAAAACATCTTGATTCCCTACTCCGGCAGCTCACAATCCTGTGTCAGCGTCCCATATAACCAGTTTCCAATCCCCGATCAACTGGGGAGAGAAAACTCTCACTCCGGTCCAATCATCCGAATCTCACGAGACAAACTCTACCACCGCGGACCGTTCTCCGTTCACGGATAATGTTAAACGGGGTTAGTGGACTGGATGATTGAACAGGACACTGACGACTGCCCAAGCAGACCAAGTGGCGGGATCAGCCAACTCATCCAGAATGAGGTATACTAAAGACGGAAATATAAATAGTCTGAATATGGCTTTAGTCACCTTGATGTGAGAGGAACAGTTACATGCACCTAGTCAGGGAAAGCAGCCAAGAAAAACGAAGGCAGTAAAGCTGGAGGATATGATCCAATACAGAGATCGACTATAAACGAATCAAGGAGCATAAAGTCTGCGTCTGGTCTCTGTGTGTTTGTATGGACGAGGGCATTCCAAGTCGTGAGCATAATGACGTTTGGGTCTACTCTCCTATGATGCTATACATAAAGGTTTTCAAAGGCGCTTACCTTTCTTGAGGAGGTGTTTGATCCTCTTGGTCCTGCCTGTGAGGACCGCCAGATGGAGTTCGTCCGGGGACTTATCCTTGGGCCCCCGGCAGAGCGCTCTCATTGGCGAGGGCATCATGACGCCAGCTTCGAGGATCCAGTCACGTCACCCGATGCAAATGTAAACACAAGGTTCTAAGCCAATCGGCGGGTTGAGAGAGATCCTCGGGCATAAAATGTCATCTGTAGCGTTCAATGTACTGCAATTTTAGCAGAAAATGTTCAGGTTAAATGCCATACGTCACTGGATTGCACTGAGAGAAGTAGAGTACGAGTTCAGCAAGAGAAATGATCAGATATTGAGCTTGGAGACGATGGGAGTGTAACACTTCACCACAAACAGACGACTCTGCCAGGCCTCACCACACTTGGGTGCATTTCCCGCGGCACTCCATCGACTATCGAGGTCTGGAAAACGAGCTCCGTGCAGCTGGCCTCCTCCAGCCCATGAGATTCCACAGTAAAATATATATACACACAAGCCAGTCAGTCCTAAGCCTCACTCAGTTCCCACACTACATCAACATTTCCAGTGCGCCAAAGGTCGTTCGGTGGTTCGCTGCCGTGGTCGTTAGTGAACAGGAGGTGATTTGTGATGCGTCTTGGTGTGGGACTGGCTAATCATGGGAGCCAATCACGGTGCTTTCCCCGAGGCAGGAGGAGGAGCGTCCTCAACAGTCACAGGCCAACCTCCTGCACCATCGTGTCTGCAAAAGAGAAAAATAAATATTCAGAAACATTTCCTCTTCACTACAGATCATAACAGCAAACAACCCTCCGGTGTGTGACGACTCACACCCTCAAAACCCTCGATAATTACCATAATTGACACTCAGGTCATTAGCCTTTAATCCAGGCCAAGGAGGCTAACTATGCGAATGCTACGAAGGTGAGTGATGATGTCTCCATCAACTCATCACCACCATCATGGCTCAGGGAATCATACAAAGGTTTTCATTCACAATTAAATACTTCACAAGGAAGAGAGAAGGAATATGTACAACGTATGAGACACAATATAAGAGATTACAATAAGATAACTAAGAGATATCGGGCTAGTAGTTTCAGAGTGAGATACCTCTTACCTCACTTTATGAGATCAAGGTTTTACGCTTATTGTCTAACTATACGCTCAGCGTCTTACACAGCGCTCAAAGCCTCACTCTGCGTACATTGTTATGCTCTCCGCTCGTCCATTTCCAACTGGCAGTCTCGTATGATTATATACAGAGCATGTTATACCGGGATCCGGCGTAGCTATCAGCTTACGTCATTACACGAGGACGTCTGACATATTCAGTCTCCCGTATCTGTGGCTGACCTCATAATCGCGTGGTACTGCCAGTGTGGCACATCTCCAACCCGCCCCTCGTACTGGCGCTGGACATGATACAGACATGATGGTCTTGTGGGGTCTAATTGGTCCATCTAAATGTATCTATTATCATTATAATCATAACTATCACTGTTATCCTCTTTATCGTATTCGGTGTCATTATCATCATTAGTACCGTTACAATCGTAAGCACCAAACACATTATCACCTAGTGATTATTGGCCATTCATACCTCGCTTTTTCTCTAGTGTGTGAGGTGTGTCTGGGCATGACACTGGCTGGTCTGGTGTATCTGTACCCAGGAGCGGGTCAGGTTCAGCCCACGTTCATACATGTGTCTCTGCTGGTACTGTATCGTGTATCTCCTGCGAGCTATTGAATGCTTCGTACAACTCGACTCGTGATTCTGTCGTCAGGTTTATGTCCTGCTGGAGTGGACGTCATGACACAGCGTCGTGAGAGGCGGAGGAAATGAAGAAGATATAATCATTGATGATGTCTACGAGAGCAGAAAACACGGGTTCTTGATAAGAGTGTATCATCTATTGTATTTCTGGCGACGTTTGGAAGTTACAGGGAAGATATTTGGCAAGTAGTGTAACGCGATAACCTCTCTCTCTCTCTCTCTCTCTCTCTCTCTCTCTCTCTCTCTCTCTCTCTCTCTCTCTCTGTCTCTCTCTCTCTCTCTCTCTCTCTCTCTCTCTCAGCAAGAGAGAGAATATCTCAGGCAGTATCAGGTGTGGCAGCCATGAGCCAAGGTTCCGGAGGGTTGGGATGCGAGAGGCATCTATACACGGACCAGCTGGGTTTGTTTACATGATCAGTTGACTCGATAGGAGGAGGAGGAGGAGGATGGATCAAGGATGCTCCTGTGTGTCTGTCTTCACTGTTCTGCCACAAGGAACAACTCTCAGTAGTTCTAGTCCGGGTCCAGGGGTCCAGAACAACTGTATCTGTTAATCATAATAAGTTGCAGGACATACTGATAATATGATCAAAATTAAGTAAATGATTTGTTAAAGTTGATATTAATTTTTCGTCCTTGAATAAGATGTATAACCTTTTCCATCTTTCATTAACCCAGGTTATCCGTAAGCGTCAATATATATCATGGAAATGACAAAAAAAAGAATCCAATGCTATTTGATACTTGCAAGATTTGACGTTCTTATGCAAATGACCCGTCGCCTGGCTCAAGATGGCGAGTCGATTCAACCTCCAGATACGTCAGGTCCAGGGATTTAAAGCTTACATGTGGGTGACTCGATCCTTTTCAGTCTCTAGGTTTGATTCCAGTAGTACTAACGTATGAGCCACTCACATCAAGTATGGGATATGAACTCACTTAAGTTTTGATTTATATGATCATGATCTCAGGTCGAATCGCACATCCAGGTCTTCTTGGCCTTAGCATTTGAACGATTCGATCCTCCACTACCACACAGGTGCTTCCTCCTGAATCCTTCACATGTACAGTAGGACAACACAGCATCTGAGAGACAGATGACTCCTTCATCTTAATTCTGATATATGAAGGATCAGGTCCTCTTGCAGTTCACATTAGAACTCAACCCTCCAAACATGTAAATGATCCTTCTCCATCTTATTCATAATTTACTCGATCCTTTTACTTGATGTATATGGACGATACAATGCCACGAATACAGTCCCTTAACTCTGTTCATGAGGACGATTCGCTTCCACCACATCCTCTTCCTGCAAGACGATTCGATCTTATAAATCATTTTGTTTCCTTGATTCCAACCCGTGAGTCTATAATGCCATCAGACACCTTCCTCTTTCTTCTCACGTCGAACTTGTCCTGTATTTTCCTCATATAATTTTCCCAGTCAACAGTAAAGGGAAGATATTAACATAGATAAATATGAAGCTTCAATATTGTGGTTTTATATGTGACTAACGTGAGGTAATGTAGTCACAACACAGACTACCATAATATTACTACATATTACGAGAATAGGTAGAAAACACGACTGTGTTCAGGGGTTACCGACTGTCTACTGTTACCGCTGCAGGGATTATTTGGCCTTATATATGGTGATGGATTACACACACACACACACACACACTACCTTATGCAAGGTATGTGTCTGTGTGTCTGTATGTTGATGGGTTCTGACGTGCGTGCGTGTCTATAGTACTAACACGGAACATTAGACCCCCCCCTCCCCTCGTGTGACACATGGTAACACTATGTAATACCGTCACCAACCATGTAAGAGTGTGGTAACGCTGCCTACGATTGTGGGTCAAGAATTTCCTCACTGGGTAACAATTCCTGGTAACGCTTGACCAGTACCTAGCAACACTCGACCAGGTCGTCATCCCTGGTAACACTCGACCAGGTCGTCAACCCTGGTAACACTCGACCAGGTCGTCATTTAAGGCTACAGGATGATGGAACTATGTACTATGCACTGTGGGAGGTTCGAAGTCCATATTTCACACGGGAAGGGATTCGAAGCCTGGCACCAAGGAACAGGTTCGAGATTAGTAACACTAGAAGCGTCTGACTCCTGTTTCTAGGGAAAGGGGGGAGGAGGGGGCGAGGGGGGGTGAGCTATCCTCAGTAGGGGGGGGGGGGTGAGGAGTCGACTCTACCACGGTAGGTGAAGGTGTAGGGTGGGAGAGTGGGAGCGTCGACCATACCCTGGGAGAGGAGGGTCGACTATATTCCTCGTAAGGAGGAGGGGGAGGTCGACTCCACCTCCAGCGGGTCGTGAAAGAAGGTAACCGCTCACTGACGGACAGTACGACCCTTGACCACGACGGTACGACCCTTGACCACGATGGTACGACCCTTGACCACGACGGTACGACCCTTCAGCACGATGGTAAGACCCTTGAGCAAGGCGGTACGATCCTTGACCACGACGGTACGACCCTTAGGAATGATGACCTGACATCTGACCTGAGCCTTAAGATCAGATCAAGAAACAAGGCTATCATACCCAAGGGTCATACCGTTGTGTACAAAGGGGTTGAATAAGAGAGTTTACCTCCTCCCACAGCTCGTGATCTGCAGTTTACCTCCTCCAGGACGCTCCCACAGCTCATGAGTTGTGGTAAAATTGCATGAATTTTTCACTTCAGGAGAAAATTGTGGTATACGCCCCTGTCGTCCCACCAGAACAAAGGGATCAACCTTATTGCCATATGCAAGACAGGGAATTTGGTTCTTTATTACCTACTACATTAGGAGCTTTATCCTAAACGGATGTTAGCTGAGTTAGACGATAGTATAGCTTTTTTGAGCTTTTGAGAAACAAATTTAGTTTTGATTAAAATAATCCACGAAAAACTTAAAATTCAGCTCACTATCTTCAGTCCTCAGTTAATGTATTACTTTTTGAAAATTAAAGTGATGCTACATGTGTGTGTGTGTGTGTGTGTGTGTGTGTGTGTGTGTGTGTGTGTGTGTGTGTGTGTGTGTGTCACCACTTATTTGCACATATAGAAAGAGATTCTACACTGATATGGTCTTCTGATACAGATAATCAAGATATAATAACGTATCCCCAGGAGGAAGTAAGAGAGAACATCTCTGAGGTAATAATATCAAAGAAGTGCCTCGTTCACTGTGGACCAGACACCGAAGCAGATGACTGGAGCCCCACCACTGTGAACCCTGATAGATCCCTAAGATGGCAGCTGCTGGTGTGAACCAACCATCTGTGGTCACCTCCAAGTCCCTTACAATAATCCCATTGATGCCCTCCCTCACCAGAGATCCGTGACCATCGTACACAACAAGGAACATTGTTTAATACCTGTATTTCCTACCTTCGCTCCCACTTTGCGTTGAATCATTAAGTTCCTTTAGCCATCCTTCTGATATTCTTCGCCTCCTGCACATCCTGGTCTGCCTAAAATGCCCTCAACCACCATCTGTAGACCTCTTCTCTACCAAGGGGCGAACTGAGTCATGTAATGATAAACTGTATAGCATCATCAACTGTTTACCTTAACGCCAGATGAATGATAACGTACCCTGACAAGTTCACCATAACGCCAGATGTATGGTAACATACCCTGAGAAGTGTAACTTAATACCAAATGAATGACATGCCATGACAAGGGCATCTTAACCTCATATGGATGATTACAATACTCTGACAAGTGCAGCTTAACTCAGCATAAATGATAACATACCATAATATCATTGCATATCTTAACGCCAGTTGTATGATAACATACTATGACCAATGTATCTTAACGCCAGATGTATGATAATACCCTGACAGGTGTAGCTTAACGTCAGATGTATAATAACATACTATAACAAGAGATATCACACAGATGTCACAGGTTTACATTACTGTCAGTTCTCTGTCGATGGGAATTAATCATTTAGAAACCATAATCCGATTAATTCACATGATTAAGTGCCTCATCAGTTCACTCAGGATCGTTAGAGTCATTAAAGTGAAAATTGGAAAGTATTTACAGTGACCCAGAAGTTATAATCACATCTATGGCTCAGAGTCACTGTTTACGGATGTGTCTTTCTTATTCTCAAGCTGAAGACCTCATGCAAGGCCACATTCTGAAGTCCAAGGGTCATTTTAAGGTCAAGGGGTCATTCTCAGGCCAAGGGGCCATTCTAAAGTCAATAGGTTATTTCAAGGTTAAATGGTCATTACCTATTACTATTCAGTTTGTAATTAAAAGACGTTCATTCCACTGTATCAAACAGTCTCTTAATCTGATTATTTCAAGAGGTCGGATTCTACTGGTCATCTCACATGAAGGTACGACCCTTGAACACAGGGGTACGACCACTGAGTACAGTGGCCTCTCTTAAGACTTGAATGTTCATAGAAATGAATCGTGTTCAAGGGTCGTACCGTCGTGTTCAAGGGTCGTAATGTCGTGTTCAAGGGTCACACTGTCGTGTTCAAGGGTCGTACCGTCGTGCTCAAGGGTCGTATCGTCGCGTTCAAGGGTCGTACCGTCGTGTGCAAGGGTCGTACCGTCGTGTTCAAGCGTCGTACCGTCTTCCTTAAGGGTCGTCCTGTCGTGTTTCACATTATCAAATAACTTCATTCAAGGAGAAACATTATGCTCAACTAAATTCAACTTTCGAAACACTTTAACCTCGTTCACCGCCAGAGAGAAATTATATGGAGCCACATCATCACCAGACACCTGGCAACTGCTGGGCCACTTACCTCCATTTCAACACTGAATTCGAGAAATAATGATCAAGAATTACGATGGTCGTGAAGACGAGGAACTTCATAATGAGTCTGATGCACTTAGCGAAAGTGGCACCAAATTTAGAAGAAGAAGAAGAAGAAGAAGAAGAAGAAGAAGAGAAGAAGAAGAAGAAGAAGAGGTAAAGGTTGACGAGGAGGTTGAAGACTAGAGGCGTGAGGTGCATCCCTGCAGGAAAAGTAGTTCTGGAATTACATAACGAGTGAAAAGTGTCACAAGAAAGTGAGGAGGTAAAACATCCTCCGCTGTGAGGAAACTGTCGCAGTGAAATCAGTAAGGACGTCCCTCTGGGAGACTCCCACAGGTGACTCGCTCTTGATGAGACGTTGTCACGACGATGATGATGGCGGGAAAAAACAAACGCGCCTTCGTGTAGGGAAGTGAGGTGGCGGGAACCACGGCCCAACACTTGAGCAACACCGATAAACACCAGCTTAAAGTCACAGGAAGGATGTGTTTATCTTTTTGTCAGTCTCCGTCGAAGACGTGTACTGATAACAAGGAGTGGTACGAGAAACGGTAGGGATCGAACAGTGATGGTATCATGGAAAAATCAGGTTCTCCTCTGATGTGTCTATGGGCCGACAGGCCTGGAGCACTTCCAGATCCTCCTCTGCGGGCCGCCACGTCACATCAATAGCTGCATCGGGTTGAGCTCTTCTTAGAAAGTCTTGGTCTTATAAAAAGATTTACTCGTCTTCAAATCTTGTAAATGTTTCACCTTCTTTCTTTTTTTCCAGATGACACAACCTTCACGCTCCAGAGGCTGGAAATTAAGCATCGAGTCAGGTTTCTGTCATGACACACACAAGGACCTCACTAACGACACCATCAAGCGACGACACTCGACCACTAAGACTCGAGTGTATCATTCTTACAATCACCAACATCTCACCTCCTGGTGTCGCCAGCTGCCGTCCATACCAGGTCGTGGCTTCACACAACCTACATTCCTTAACATCGTCTCAGATATTACCCTCACATACGAGGTCTCTTATCAAAGGCATTACTGGTTCCTAGCGTAGCTGCTGATAACGTTATCGGATTTATCATGTGATAATGGTGGCGACTGTGACCACACCACCGCCAGCGACAGGAGGCCTCCCCACCCACTCCCTCAACGCGCCTGTTCCAGGGAGGCAGATGTCGTGACCGAACCAGATCTGACGAAGGCGCTGCAGGGGGTCTGCCAAAGCCCCATTGTGAGCCTGGTCATGCACACTTAATAGAGGATGAATGACTTCCTCAGGAGGAACTATAACTAACCAGGAAGCAAACTGATGCCTTGCTGAATTTCAGTCTCAAGACAATCACTTCATATCTAGCCTGACCGAGCTATCATTCTTGGATGCCACGTAAAGGAGTTAAGGCCATGTGTGTGAAGCCATCTTGACCGACTGAGCCACATCAGATGTTGAGTACATCTGTCTGTATACGTAAGTATGGTCTATGGAAATAAATACATACAGGACACCCAGAGACAGGGCAATGGTGGAGGCTCCAGCCTCACCCTGTGGGTACATAACAGAGTTGAGAGAGAGAGAGAGAGAGAGAGAGAGAGAGAGAGAGAGAGAGAGAGAGAGCGAGAGAGAGAGAATCCAAAACTATCAATTACCTTTCCCCTTATTATCTCACTATTGTACAACCATTACCTCCATTTCAATCAGTCAAATTACACTAGTGGTAAAAACCCACCTCCCAGGTCCCTCGTCAGTTTAGTGTGTGTTAACGGCCTGTTTAACAACCGTTCTCGACCCCTGTACCGCGACACCACATACTTCGAGCTCCCGGATATCCGCATGTGGGGAAAACACGGGGTCACAGGTCACAGTGAGAGATGCAAATGAAAAAAATAAAACGCAATCGTTAAACTATGATTGTTTCTAATCCATATGACGTCATACCAGATTCAAGACCCCGGATGATGATGATGACGATACTGTGTGTATCGTACGAAGCGTGACACATGCCGCCGCCGCTGTTGGCCTGTCGGATACAGTCGTCATGTGTCACGACAGGTGAGGCGGAGGGGCGGCGGCGGAAGGGGTCCTGCCTGGGTGCTCCCGCAGGGGAAGTGCGGGCGTCGGGCCCTCCTTACCCCTGCTACCTGCCCGCCTCCCGACCCAAGCATTCTTGAGGAGAAAGCTTGATCGCCTTCCTGTCAGGAGGTGTGGGGGGGAAGGTGGGAGGATGAACATTTACCGAGAGGAAGTCGCGTCTTCAAAGGAAAGTCGGAAGATGAAACAATGTTTTGCGAGGGAGGAGGAGGAGGAAGAGGAGGAGGATCCTGGAAGGAGTATAGGAAGGATGAGGAAGGAGGTCTTGGATGGAAAGGAGAAAAACAGAATGAAAACTGCTGGGGAGGGAAAGGGACCAGAAGGCGAGTGAGTGAGTTGATGAAGAGGACAAATGTGGAGGAAAATATCATCAGTCAGGATAAAGAGAAGGTACCACAGCTGCTATATGCAGATGACGCCGTACTGGTCCCTGAACCAGAGGAGAGATGATGGTCCGCTCTGATGATGTATGGAGCAGGAAGGTGCTGAAGGTCGCGGTCAGGAGGGGTACGATGATGGCGGCTTTGTCATATGACAGTCCATGGTGGACGGGGGCCATGACAGTCCAGGGTGGACGGGGGCCATGACAGTCCATGGTAGACGGAGGCCATGACAGTCCAGGGTGGACGGGGGCAATGACAGTCAGAGAGACGGGGAGTGGGACAGTAGGAGGAACAAGAAGCGACAGAGGATCAGGGAGAGGAGCACAGTAATCCTCCCCAGTGGAAGAGGGACATACAGGAAGCTGGGTCACGATATTCATCACCACCCCGTCATAAACCTCTGACCTTTGACCCCTATACGCAGTCCTGGCGGTACTGGTTCCATATGGTTATCACGTGACCGGAAATTAATATCTTACGGGATGCTATTCGACAAGAAGAGCGTGAATATAGTGCTATACTCCTCATGATGGGTATGATGACCTTCCTGGTTCTAACGGTACCAAGATAACCTTAACTGATATGTTTCACGATATGGATACATACGTGACCTCTACAGTCGACCTTTGACCCCCTACACACATTCACAAGCATTAGTCATCTATTCTATGTATGATATGTATGTTCCGTAGGGCATGAAGGAAAGCATCTGACTGAATTCTATTTCTAATTCTGTATGTAAACTTTTTACAAAATTTGAAGATAGCTTGAAATCAAGAGGCTTCCTTTTAATAACTATAACTGACTTAATACTGATTTAATATGCTCGTAAGATAAGTAAAATGATAAGGTAATGGATAGAGTTCTTTCAGTCTATCGGAGGTGTGTGTATAGCTAAGACCGGGGCCCCAGCCGGGGAATCTGTGTTATCAGCGGCCACCAGGCAATCAGCCCTGCCTCCTCCAGCCGACCTCCTCACGGAGAAGGTAAATCCGGAGCCCACGCCAGCCTCACTCCACGAGAAGAGGGAGTCTAGAAACCCTACTCCCGCACCTTGTTACAACAGAGGTGGAGTCGCGCGCGAGCCCACTCCAGCCTCACCCCACTGGAAAGGGAGCCTGGAAGGCCCGTTCCAGCCTTCCATCCCTCGAACGCCCACTCCCACCTCGTTATAACGAAGAGGGCACCGAGTGACCCCCCACCACACGGACCCCGTCAGACGGAAGATGGTATGGGGAACACCCGCTCTGACCTCGATTAGAATGAAAAGAAAAAAAAAGCGCGGGAAAGCTGAGTGCGACCCCACCACACGGTAGAGAGAAGCGGAGGGAAGCTAATTCGGATCAGTAACGCTGTAGGAACAGCCTGGGTTGGTTAAATCAAGCGTCGAGCTGCAGGAGAGGAGCAATGACAAGTCCAGCCTCTGGAAACGAGAAGAGAAAATGGGTTACCAAACGTGACCTCCTTATGACCATAAGAGGTGATCACAGACGCCTGTTAACTTTAATGATAGTTTGTCTATTTACTTAAAACGCCACTGTTAGTAATATCAGCCAATCTGGCTGCAGGAGACCTTTCCTTCCTTATCATAATATCTACCTTTAAAATGACTTTAAAAAAATGGTATACATTCTTAAAGAATCATTAGAAAGCCCGTCCATATGCCCTATTTCCTCCCCATTAGCAAATCCCCCATCCCCGCCTCCCATCGATCCCATTCTTCGGCACCCCCCTCAACCCCACCCCCCCCCTGTGGGACCCCAAAACGTTACCATCAATATTTCAGTAGCTGAAACACCAGGTCGTCGTATGCAAACCCACAAAGGAATGTTGCTGTATCTTCCTCTACTGTATCCTATGAGGGCTTTAACATATACCATTACATTTTTCCTATTCACCTTACCCTGCTCCCGCATGGGGCGCAACCCTGTAGCTACAAAAGCACCAAGAAAGGGGTCCCGATTCTCATACATTTTCCACAGAGTGTATGCAAATCCCATGTCCTCAGTTAAAATCATTCAACTGATCCTTCAGCACAGCCGACACGATGAAAATAAATGACCTTTCCTAAGTTTGGAAATACATGTCCTTCTTGCTCGGAACACCCTCAGTAGGCCTACATGTTTCCACAACTCACAAACTGTTTGTTTGTTTGATTGGTGGGGGGAATGAGGAACGGTTGGTGT